>PVKP010017637.1:21137-45789 GCA_004027715.1 Plecturocebus donacophilus | reverse complement strand
AGAGCTCCCCCAGGCCTGCACCCCCCAAACGGGGAATCCTGAACTCCAGAGCTCCCCCAGGCCTGCACCCCCCACACGGGGAATCCTGAACTCCAGAGCTCCCCCAGGCCTGCCTGCCCTCCCCACATGAGGAATCCTGAACTCTAGAAAGTGATGGGTTGCCTCGTGCCTCCTTTTCCAGATTTGTACTTTGGGCACAGAATTCACATGGTTCCCAGCTTTGCCCTCAGGAGGCTACAGAATTAAATCTTGGCTTAGCCTATACTGTGCCTCCATGCCTTCAAGAAAGCGGGGTCCTTCTGGTAATTGGGGAGGAAAAATGCCCTCTGCAATTCGTAGGTATAGCCAGTGTTTTCAGGACTTACATTTGTATGAATGATTTCCATGTTTATTACGTCATATAAGCTCTAAAACAACCCTGTGAGCCCACCGATACCGATTATTCCCAGTGTATTCATGAAGAAGCTGAGGCTTAGAGCTCAGCCATGTGCCTGAGGCCACAAAAAAAGGATAGACTAGCTCGTGGCCCTATAGGCTGGAGTGCAATGGCGTGATCCTGGCTCATTGCAACCTCCACCTCCCAGGTTCAAGTGATTCTTCTGCCTCAGCCTCCCGAGTAGCTGGGACTACAGGCGCATACCACCACACCCAGCTAATTTTTATATTTAGAGCAGAGATGGGGTTTCACCATTGTTGGCTAGGCTGGTCTTGAACTCCTGACCTCAGGTGATCTGCCCGCCTCGGCCTCCCAAAGTGCTGTGATTACAGGTATGAGCCACTGTGCCTGTCCAGGGGCACTTTTCTTAACAGCCCCTCTGGGTGCTTGTGCATTTCCGGTGTCAGTGATCCACCGTCCTGGCATAATTTTCTGCGTTTTGCATCCCCGCTGCCCAATCTTAAATGAAAGACCCCAGTTCTATATGAATGGCTCACTGTCTGAAAAAGATAGGTGTCTGGTGTCCCCTTCATTTTCAGGACCCTCCAGTGCTGGAGCCGTTTCAGCTAAACACTAGCTGAGGCTTCAGACAGCTAGCAGGTGCTCCTGCGGGCACCCAGGCTGCCGGCAGAGGACAGTGCCCGGGTTTGTCTCGGGGCCAGGTGAGGCCATGCTCTTCACTGTCTACACACCACACTGTGGGCGAGTTACACAAACCAGAGACTGGCTTCCACAAGAGACAGGAGGCAGGTGGGTTGAGACTCAGACACTGGTGAGACGTTCCAGCTCAGGGTCAAAACCAGAGCCAGGCAGCTGTGGACTCTGGGTGTGGCATCTGTCGTACAAGTAGGAAATGAAAAGAGTGACTGTCCTGTATCCTTCAGCAAAGTGCATAGCATCTGTGAAGAGAGGTGCTGAGGGCGACTTGGTTTTCCCAGATTTCCTGCGGGGGAAGCCACTTGAGTCCATGCTGTGGCTTTGCAGCTGGGAAGTCCCAGGGCTGAGTACATCTACTGATCCTATCACAGTTGAAGGGCCCAGTGTTACATTATATTGTGTCTCCAGGCAAATATTTATATTAATACAGTTCCACGAAGATGAGCAAAGGATAACTGGCCACCATTGTCAGCTTCTTAGCTCTAACGTGTGCAATAAAATGCTCATTTCAGTTTACTTTATCCAGATGTTGCTGGTACATCAGTATAGTCATGACGGTTTACATGAGTTCCTTGGGGTTATTATGCATCACTAGGAATTACTAACCCTCCTTTTGGCAATATTAATGGTCAGCAGTAAGAACTTACTCTGTGAAACACAGAGATTACACAGCATCGTGGGGCTCGGCTGCAGCCCTCAGCGCCCAGTTAGAATAAAGCAATTGAGGCCAATCACAGTGGCTCACACCTGTAATTCCAGCACTTTGGGAGGCCGAGGTGGGCGGATCACTTGAGGTCAGGAGTCCTAGACCAGCCTGGCCAACATGGTGAAACCCCATCTCCACCAAAAAATACAAAAATTAGCTGGGCATTGTAGTGGGCGCCTGTAGTCCCAGCTACTCCGGAGGCTGAGGCAGGAGAATCTCTTGAACCCAGGAGGTGGAGGTTGCAGTGAGCCGAGATTGCGCCAACACTCCAGCCTGGGTGACAGACAGAGTAAGACCCTGTCTCAAGAAAAAAAAAAAGAATAAAGCAATCATGCAGGTGTTTTCAAATTCCAAAGCTGTACAGTAACGTTCAAATATGGCAAGGCCAGGCCAGGCTCAGTGGCTCATGCCTATAATTCCAGAACTTTGGATGCCCAGGTGGGTGGATCACCTGAGGTCAGGAGTTCAAGATCAGCCTTGGAAACATGGTGAAACTCTGTCTCTACTAAAAATGCAAAAATTAGCTGGGTGTGACAGGTGCCTGTATTCCCAGCTACTTGGGAGGCTGAGGCACAAGAATCGCTTGAGCCTGCGAGGGAGAGGTTGCAGTGAGGCAAGATCGCGCCACTGTACTCCAGGCTGGGTGACAGAGTGAAACTTTCTCTCAAAAAAAAAAAAAAAAAGATGGCAGATCCAGATGTTAGCACAGCCTTCCAGGGTGGATGGAAGTTGGTCTGCACGTTTGGAAGGATTGCAGATGATATTTTATTTTATCTCATAAATATTACCAGAAGTTCCTCATATAACATGGAAACTTTCAAAACCATAGAGAGGACCACTGTAAATCTCTGTGGCTCATCGCCACTGTCACGGTTCCCGGCCTGTGGCCAGCCTGTTTCATCCGCACCTTCACTTTAGTTCCAAGGATCCTTCGGAAGGAGTCCTGGACAGCATGTACTTTTCATGTGAAAGTACTTCAGTAAAAGAAAGGTGGAATTTTAAGTAGAATCTTTTTTCATTAATGTGACTTTGTTAGTTATAGAGAAATTTGTGGAAATGTTTAATTATAACAAATGTGTTGGCCTGGGTGCTGGAAAATAAGGCTGGTCTCACATGGGTGGGCTAAGATATTTCTTTAATGTGTCCTCAAGTTAATGGAGAGTAACTGACTTTTTCATTATGGCCCATTTGAGAGAAAATACATCTTTCTTAAATATTTAGAAAGATCAGTCACCTGTACCATGTTTGTGAAGTTGTATAGACTGGATAACTAGAACTCAGAATTGTTAAATAATTTGCTGAAGTTTACATGGTTTTTAAGTGTTAGGGTCAGGATCTAATGGGGTCTGACTCTAAGTCTCCGTTTTTCATAGTATGCTAAAGAGTAAATATTTTAAGAATTTCATAGAGTACCTAAATTGTCTTGAGGTGGGGTTAGCAAATTGAGAATTAAGATTGTGGTTTTTGTTTTAAAGGAAGAAAGTGTGTATACTTCTATGGCAATCTGGAGTTTTTGTTTGCCTTTTTCTGAATAAGAAGCAAAAGGAATGAAGAGCCAGCCATGTGTTCTCTACTCTGTCTCAGTTTGTATGCTACTTTCCCGTCCCGAGCCCTTGCCTTTGGGTCCTCAATTTGGCTGTATTCACATGAAGAAAACCTAGTGTGGCAGGCAGAGGATGACCTCCCACAGATGTCCACATTCTGATCCACATTCCGTCCATGGCCAGAGGAATCAGGATTGCCAAACAGCTGACATTAAAATAGGGAGGTGATTATAGAACTATTCATGTGGGCCAAAAGTATCACAGAGGCGCTTGTAAGTGGAAGAGGCAGGCAGAACAGGGAGTGTCCGAGCCACAACTGGCTTCAGAGGTTGAAGGGGACTGAGGGATGCAGGCAGCCTCTGCAGGAAGCAGGAAAAGGCAAGAAAACACTTTCTCCCAGGGGCGTCCAGGAGGAAACCGGCCCTGCTGATACCTTAACTTTAATGCCGTGAAACCCATTGCAAATTTCTGACCTCCAGAACTGTAAGATAATAAGCTTGCATTGTTTTAAGTCACAAAGTGGAATTTGTTATAGCAGCATAGAAAACTCATACAATTGGCCTAGCTACAGACTGTACGGTGTGCAAAAGGATCCGTGAGCTTGAGACGTGTCCACGGAATCATACCCTAGCTTAGCCATGTCGGGGATTTGTAACACAGACTGCACAGAGATTGTTGCGGTGTGCAGAGGATCCGTGAGCTTGAGACATGTCCACAGAATCATACCCCTGGCTTAGCCATGTCGGGGATTTATAATACAGACCATACAGAGACTGACATGGTGTGCAAAGGACCCGTGAGCTTGAGACATGTACGTAGAGCAGAGAGAAACAATGAAGAAACAGAACTGTAGACAATTACAAAAGGTGAAGCAGGCTGGGCACGGTGGCTCACGTCTGTAATCCCAGCACTTTGGGAGGCCGAGATGGGTGGATCACCTGAAGTCAGGAGTTCGAGACCAGCCTGGTCAACATGGTGAAACCCCATCTCTACTAAAAATACAAAAATTAGCTGAGTGTGATGGCAGGCACCTGTAATCCCAGCTACTCAGGAGGCTGAGGCACGAGAATTGCTTAAACCCGGGAGGCGGAGGTTGCAGTGAGCCAAGATCGTGCCACTGTACTCCAGCCTGGGCAACAAGAGTGAAAACTCCATCTCAAAAAGGAAAAAAAAAGTGAAGCATATATGCATAATGGAAAAACCAAAAGAAGGGGGAAAGAAGGAACAGAAGAAACGTCTTCAGTAAAAGTAGCTATTTCCAAAATTAATGACAGATGGCAAAGCACAGATCCAGGAAGCTCAGAGATAAATGCAAAAGCAAAATAAATTTTTAAAAAAGGGTACACCTAGACGTATCACATTTAAATTACAGAAAATTAGAGTCAGAAGAAATCTTGAAAGAAGCCAGAGGAAAAGAACATTTTACCTGCTGAGAAGGGTAAGAATTACATCAGATTTCTTGCCAGAAACCATCTAAGGAAGAAAAGAATAATGTGAAATATTTAAAGTGTTGAAAGAAGGCCACCAAACCAGAATTCTCTATCTCATAAAATTATCCTTCATACGTGCAGGAGAAATAAAGACTTTCTCAGAAAAACAAACATTGAGGAATTTCATCACCAGTAGACCACTCTTGCAAGAAATGTTAAAAGAAGTTTTTCAGGAAGAAGGAAAATTATATAGGTCAGAAATTCAGGTCTGAAAAGAAGAACAGAGCGTTAAAGTGTGAGTTATTTGTGCTGTTATAACAGAATACCGCAGACTGGTTAATTTGTAGAGAAGAGACATTTATATCCCCACAGTTCTGGAGGCTGGGAAGTCCAAGATCAAGGCGCTGGCAGGTCTGGTGTCCGGTGAGGGCCCAGTCTCTGCTTCCAGGACGGCTCCTTGAGCACCGCATCCTCTGGAGGGGAGGAAGGCTGTGTCCTTATGTGGCAGAAGGCGAAAGGGCAAAGGGGCAAACTCCCTCTGCCAAGCCCTTTTATACAGGCACCTAATCGCATTCATGAGGGAGAAGCCCACAAAGCCAAATCATCTCTTAAAGGCCCCACATCCTGGGACTGTGACTAGTTGTCACACTGGCAACACCTGAATTTTGGAAGGGACACATTCAAACCATAGCAAGAAGGAATAAGGGAAGGTCGTACAATTATATATTTTGCTTTTGTTTTGTTTTTTTCTTTTAGAGACGTGGTCTCACCATGTTGCCCAGGCTGGTTTAGAACTTCTGGGCTCAAGTGATCCCCCTCCTCAGCCTCCCGAAGTGCTAGGATTACAGGCCACGGCACGCAGCTTTCATTTTGTGTTCTTCGTTGCTCTAACAGAGAGTACTTTATTCAGTGATGATTGCTCCGGGATGAATGAATGTATGACAGAAGAGGGAACTGGGCGTGCCCTTGCCGGGAATCCGGGTTACATGAGTGGATGCAGACGAGCTGTCCACGTGTATTGCAACTTCTAGCACAACCACTAAGTAATTAAAAAAAAAATAAGTATAGTTGATATTCTAAGATAGGAGAGAAAATTGTCACATAGAATGCTCGATTAAAACCCAAGAAGGCAGGAAAAGAGTAGAAGTCACAAAAGAAACACAGCCAATGAAGAAAGGAGTAAAAGTCAGTTACAAATACAGTAAATATTAATCCAGCTATATTAATAATCTAAGTGTGAACTGTCTAAATACACCAGATAAAGACAGAAACCGTCAAAATAGGAAAAACAAGCCCTCACCATATGTTGTGTGCAAGAAACCGCTTTAAATATAAAAACACAGATTTAAGGGATAGAGAAAGAGCTCCCATGCTGCTATTACTCAAAGGGACACAAGATTAGGTCTGTTAACTTCAGGCAAAGCAGACTTGAGAACAAGAGAAGTTACCAGGGATAAAGAGGGCATTGCATCACAACAAAGAGGTCAGTTCTCCACAACATAACAATTCTTAATGTCTCTGTAACAACAGCAGGTCAAAATATGTGAGGCAGAAATGGATAGAACTGGAAAGAGAAAGAAAATCCACTGTTATAGTTGGAGACTTCATCACCTTTCTTCACAGGCAGAAAATCAGTAAGGCCACCGTTAAACACAACAGCACCGTTAATCCCTTGGACCTAATGGACATTTATAAAGTACTATATTCAACAATAGCAGACCCCACATTCTTCTCAAGTTCACATGGAACATTTGCCATGACAGATCACATTCTGGGCCATAAAATACACCTTAGCACATTCTCAAAGAATAGAAGTCACACCAAGTATTCTTTCAGATCACAGTCGAATTAAACTAGAAATAAATAGATAACCAAATTAACTGGAAAATCCCAAAATATTTGGAGAGTGAACAAAACACTACTAAATAACATATGAATCAAAGAAGTCTCAAGAGGTATAAAAATATTTTAAGCTAAACAAAAATTAAAATATAACATCAAATCTTGTGGGTTGCAGGAAAAGCAGTGCTTAGAGGGAAATTTATAGTATTGACTACATAGATTAGAAAAGAAGAAAGATCCAAAATCAACAAGCTTCAACTTTAGGAAACTTAAAAAAAAAAAAAAAGAATGAATAAACATTAGAGCAGAAATTAATGAAATTGAAAACAGGATATCAAAGAAATTTTTAAAAATCATAAGCTGGTTCTTTGAAAAAAAATCAGTAAAATTGATGAAGCTCTAGCCAGTCTAAAAAAGGGAAAAAGAAAAGAGACACAAATACCAAACATCAGAAATAAAAGAAGGGCATCAGTACTGGTAGCATGGCGAACGAAGAGATAAAAGGAATATTGTGAGCAGCCCTACACCCATAAACTTGATAACTTAGATAAGATTGACCAGTGTCTTAAAAACACTATCTACCAAAACTCAAACAAGGATCAAGGTAATCTGGGTGAGTCTACATCAGTTAAAGAAATGGAATCAGTAATTAATAATCTTCCAAATGGAAAGCACAAGGCCCAGATGTTTTCACTGGTGAATTCTACTAAACAATTCAGGAAGAAAAAAAAATTAGTTCTCTACAATCTCTTCCAGATAATAGAAGCAGAAGGAACACTTTCTAATTCATTCTATGAGGCCAGCATTACACTAAAACCAAAACCAGAAAAAGATATTACCAGAAAGACAGTATCACAGACCAGTATTTCTCACGAACATAGAAGCAACAATTCTTAATGAAATATTAGCAAATCGAATTCAATGTATAAAAAGAATTATACACCACAACCAGGTGGGATTTATCCTAGGTATACAAGGCCAATCTAACATTTCAAAATCAACTAATATAACACATAATATTTATAGGCTAAAGAAGAAAACTCACATTATTATATCAGTAGGTGCAGAAAAAGCATTTGACAAAATTCAGTACCCACTCATGTATTGCAGCAAACTAAGAATGGAGGGGAATTTCCTCAGCTTCATAAAAAGCATGTATAAAAAGCCCTTTAGCTAACATCATACTTAATGGTGAAAAAGTAGATGATTTCACCCTAAGATTGGAAAAAAGGCAAGGAATCTCTCATCACTGTTCCTTTTCAACATTGTACTGGAAATCCTGGCTAATACAATAAGCGTAGAAATGGGAATAAAAGGCATACAAATGGGAAGGAAGAAATAAGACTTTGTTCACAAGTGATATGATTGTCTGTGTAGAAAATCCCAAAGAACGAACAATAACAAAAAAACTTCTGAATGTTAGAGATGGTGCTAGAACAGTCGCAGGATTCAAAAATTAATCACTTTCCTATATGCCAGCAATGAACAATTGGAGTTTGAAATTTAAAACTCAACACTATTTACATTTATCCCCCCACCCACCAAATTACATAGGTATAAATCTAACAAGGTCTAGATGAAGAAAACTGCAAAGCTGTAATGAAAGAAATCAAAGAAGATTTAAGTCAATGGAGAGGTGTTCCATGTTCATGGATGGGAAAACTCCATGTTTTTAAGATGTCAAGTCTTCCCAACTTGACCTATGGATTCAATACAATCCTAATCAAATTCCCAGCAAGTTACTTTGTAGATGTCAACAAACTGATTCTACATTTAAATGGAAAGGCAAAAGACCCAGACTGGCCTCACAATATTGAAGAACCAAGTTGGAGAACTGATACTTGCCAGCTTTAAGACTTACTGTAAAACTTCAGTAATCAAGCGAGTGTGGTGTTTCTGAAAGAATAGACAGATTAATGAAAGATCATAGAGTGCCTGGGAGTAGATCCACCCAGTAAATTCACCCGGATAGTCAATCCGTCTTTGACAAAGGAGCAAAGGCAATTCAGGGCGGACAGAAAAGCATTATTTCTTTTCAACAAAGAGTGCTAGAAAAACTGGACGTGCAAAAATCCCCAGCAACGGTGACTCCAGACAGTGAGCATACACCGTTCAAGAAAATTAACTCTGAAAGCTTTGTATCTTGGGGTAAAAAAAGAAAAAAGAGGAAGAAAAGAAAAGAAGAAAATTAACTCAAAATGAGTCATAGACCTAAAAGTAAAATGCATAATAATGAAACTCATAGAAATGTAGGAGAAAGTCTAGGTGACCTTGGGTTTGGCCACAGGTTTTTGGTGTTAACCAAAAACACTGTTCATGAAAGAAAAATTGGTAAGTTGGACTTCATGAAGATTAAAAACGTATGCTTTACCAAATACAGTTCAGAGAATGATAGTACGAGCCACTGCCTGGGAGAAGAGATTTGCAGAACACATCTCTGATAAAAACCTAGTATCGGGCAACACGTGGAAAATAATGGTGTTTGGATGGGTAGGACAGGATGCGTTAGGGAGGATCTGGAAAGTTTCTTTTCTAAAACTCCAGAGACTCTCCTGGAGCAACCCTGGCCCTTTTATTACAGTCAGCCTGAGAAGGGGACTGAAAATCTGGCCATAGTTGTCATGAATGAGGGGAACCACTTTTTATCCTCACTAAGGAACTTTATTATGAAAGGTGAAATCACTTCGTAAATGTGAATTAGAATAGAAAATAGAAATTCCTTATATAATCACTAAGCCGTTGGAAACTTGAGGCAAAGAAGTTTTAAAACAAAAGACACACGTGGATTTCCTCTGAAATATTTGTAAACACCAAATTCAGAATATGTTGGATAGTTTAGGACTGTACCAGGCTTTAGCTGTTACGTTGAATTGTAAGTAACTTATGTTCATGAGCCTGGAATTAAAGAATTTGACAACTACTTCTGGCTTCCCAGAGCCAGAGCCCACCTTGGAACGGGATTTTGAAATGCGCACCGTTGAAGATACACACAGATGGCAGAGGCCATCGCACAGGCTGTGAGAGCTTACTCAGGTTTCAGTAGACTGTCTTCATTACCGCCTAAAACATGTCAGATGACATTCTAGAAACTATTTCCAAACTCAGTGAGGGTTCATGACATCTGGGATGTTGTTGTTTTCAACACAGAAGTTGAGTGAAACTGCTAGAGAAGGAAAATGAGAAGTGTGGAGAGCAGAGGCTGTGGTGGCTGGCGCTCCCCGGCTTCCCTCCTTTTCCTCTCCTTCTCTTTCTTTCCCCATCTTCCCCTCCTTTCCTTCCTCCCTTTCCCCTCCCTTCCCTTCCCCTCCTTTCCCTCCTCCTTTTTCCTCTCCTTCCCCCTCCTTCCCCCCCTTTTCCTCTCCTTCCTTCCTTCCCCTCCCCTGCCTCCCTCCCTTTCTTTTCCTCTCCTTCCCCCTGAGTCCTCAAAGCCCTTGTGCCTGGGCTGTGGACACAAAACGCCGCTGCCTCAGAAGCTGCCTGGAACTGGGTGAAGACTCCACTCAGCTCACTGCAAGAGAGATCACGCAGAAGTGACTGAAGTAAAATGCTAATGTGTCAGGTTGCTGATCACGGGTTTACGTCTTATAAAAGACGTCTTCATAACCAAACTGTTGTTGAGCTACCTTGTGTTTTATCTTGAATTCTCTGGAGTCAGGTAATTTACGTGTGTTTCAGAGTGCACACTTTGTTTCAGCCGTCTAGCTGTCAGCAGATGCTCTAGAGTGTGAATGATGAGTGTTCTGTCTAAAGCTAAACATTGTACTTTAAAACCCAGTGCTGCTTACTATGCCGTAGAGTCACACTATGAGAAGCAAAATCTGATCTAAATGATGGATGTTTGTTTTTCTTTTTTGCAGTACACATTTTGGAACTTTATACCCAAGAATTTATTTGAACAATTCAGAAGAATAGCCAACTTTTATTTCCTTATCATATTTCTGGTGCAGGTAAGGCCGGTCATTGTTTTCCATCAAATATAAATCTAAGTAAGTGAGGTTTTGATCTCGGGTAACTGCCATGCGGCTAATGAAAGAGCCAGGATGTGGTGCCCCTCACCTCCGATCGTGTATTTATTTTCTTAAGGACAAAATGTGTTGGTTCTGTGAGACCCGCACAGGATAAAGCATACACGATGTCACTGTGGGTTTAGGTTGCTGACAGCCCTTCCTGCCCCTTTCCTTCTAGTACCTGAGGGGAATCAGAGCCTTGCCATCTTTTGGACAAGCTCACAGCCAAGCTGTGCATTGTTACCTTACTTTACTCTTCTAAATGTGTGTGGACACTCTAAAGAAAATCAAAATCCAAAGATGGTACATGTTATAAGAAAGTTTTAAAAACAAAAAGAGTGAAAAAAAAACCTCGGGGGTATGAGTTAGGGAACAATAGGCCAGATGTGCTTTAAGAATAGCACTCTGATTCTTCCAGCATGAAATTATCCAAATCGTGTAATTGAAGTGTGACCCAGGGGCGGAGGGGTGGATTAACACACGGTGTGCCCCGACTTGAGGCTGCCTGCCGCTGATGATCAGTGGTTTCCTTAAGCATGTTCCTTAATTTTAAAAAAAGTTGCCCTCATTTTAACAGTTAGGGAAATAGGATGATTTACTCCCTGTCCCCAGTGGTGGGCGGAGTCGGGTGCCAGCAAAGGGTTTTAAATGAGTCAAACTGAATGCTCAGGGCAAACTCGCCTACCTGAAGTCACTGGTTTGCGTTTTTGAAGATGATTTTGCAATTCTCTCTTTCTGCAGTTGATCATTGACACGCCCACAAGTCCAGTAACGAGTGGACTCCCACTCTTCTTTGTCATTACTGTCACGGCTATCAAACAGGTAAGCATTTTACAGACGAAAAAGAAGAAAGTCTTCTTTGCCAGGCGAATTGCCTTTCATTCAAAGCAAGGTAATCAGTTTGTTTCAGCTAGTTCATAGAAAATTCAACCAAGTTCTAGAAATGCATTTTTATAACTGTGTTAGGTTGATACTTGAAGCAAAATAAGACGTTATGTAATTTAGTTGCTAGTCTGGTGCCATATGAGTTTGAGAAGAAATCTGTGCTTTTCGCATCCCAGACCACCCAGGGATGAGCTCTGATTCAGATGAGTCCCTTGGCCTTTCTGCATCCTACACCGTCTTGACCACCACAGACTCGGGCAAATGGGATGGTTTTGCTTCTGTTGTTTTGCTTTTTGTTTTTTGTAGCCCTGGTAAATAAAGCCAGTGACTAACGTGGAGCAGAATACATTTCAGATTTACTCCCCGTTTATCCATCTTCTCACTCCCACATTCCCTGTACCCGTGACCAGTCACTCCCCTTTTCTCCTCGCTGTCCCTGGCAAAGACTCATCTTTCTAGCACCCTAGAGTTGCCTGTCCTCAACGTTGCGCCTTCCTGGTTCCTCTTCGGCCCTTTGTGACTGGCTCCTTCACTCAGCATAATGTTTGTAAGGCTCCTCCACATTTAGCGTCAGCTCTGCGTTCCCCGTGTTGAAGGAGTGACAGTCCGCTGTGTGGATACACGCCATTTGGCTTTTCGCCTCCTCTGCTGATGGGCGGTTGGGCTGTTTCCACCTTTTGGCTGTTGTGAATAATGCTGCTGTGTACAGGTTTTATGCAGACATAGGCTTTCTTTTTTCTCAGTTTATTTTAATTGACATATAATAATCATATATATCCTATATTTAGGGGTAAACAGGTTTTTAATTTTAGGGGTATGTCCCTAGGAGTAGAACGGCTCTACTGTTTTGGGGAGCTGGCAACATGTTTTCCCAAGCAGCCACACCATTTTGCATCCACACAGGCTGTGCACGGGGCTCTTTTCTCCGCGTTCTCACTGACCCTTGCTGTTGTCCGCCCTTTCTATCGCAGCCGCCCTGCGTGTGGAGAGCTGCCTTGAGCTGGCTCCTCTAGTGACTAAGCTGTTGAGCAGCTTTTCATGTGCTTACTGGCCATTTGTGAATCTTTCGAAGAAAGTCTGCAGATCCTTTACGCATTTTTAAACTGGGTTGTCTTTCTGTTAGAAAACTTGTAAGAATTCTGTATATGTCCTGTACACAGTTCATTCATCTGCTGCAAACTTCTGAACACAATGCTATTTGCATTTTGACGTTTGTTGGTTGATTATCACTTGAGATATCTGGATAATTTGCAAAATGGCAGCCTCTAGTTAAATTCTTGATGGTCAAATTCTTGCTGGAAAAGCTATGGTGGTGTCTTTTTTTTTTTTTTGGAGATGGAGTCTTACTCTGTCACTCAGGCTGGAGTGCAGTGGCACAATCTCAGCTCATTGGAACCTCCACCTCCTGGGTTCAAGCAATTCTCCTGCCTCAGCCTCCCAAGTAGCTGGGATTACAGGCATGTGCCACCATGCCTGGCTAATTTTTGTGTTTTTAGTAGAGATAGGGCTTCGCCATGTTGGCCACGGTGGTCTCAAATTCCTAAACCCAGGTGATTCACCTGCCTTGGCCTCCCAAAGTGCTGGGATGACACACCTAAGCCACTGCGCCTGGCCAGTGTTAGTCTTTAAATCAATAAACACCCGAAGCATACGTCACATGCGACATGGTACGCACACAGCCCAGAGTGGGCACAGGCGCTGAACGTGGCGTGTTACAGAGTGATTACTCCAGATTCTAAAGGGTGCCACATGAAGGGCCGGCGTCACTGTAGCGTGTCTGTGCTTGGGTTTTCAGAGTGCGCCGTTCTCTTTCTGGTGGTCTAGTTGATTTTTAATATGACGATGGATGTCTGGGTCTATCATTTTTCGGATGCACCTGTGAGGAGCAGGTGAGAGTTACAGAATGTTAATGTTGGTTTGACTTTTCTTTTCTTTTTTTTTTTTTTTTTTGAGTCGGAGTCTCGCTCTGTCGCCAGGCTGGAGTGCAGTGGCGCAATCCCGACTCACTGCAACCTCCACCTCCTGGGTTCAAGCAATTCTTTGCCTCAGCCTCCCAAGTAGCTGGGACCACAGGCACATGCCACCACGCCCAGCTAATTTTTTTGTATTTTTAGTAGAGATGGGGTTTCACTGTGTTGGCCAGGATGGTCTCGATCTCTTGACCTCGTGATCCGCCCGCCTCAGCCTCCCAAAGTGCTGGGATTACAGGCGTGAGCCATGCGCCCAGCCAACTTTTCTTTCTCACTCACTAGAAGTCTGGAAATACAGATTTGGATAACAGCCTGAACTGTGTTTCACACCCACTAGATTGGCTTTCAGATGTGAAAGTCTGGAGATGACGTGGTGAAGCAGGCACCACGGGCCCCTGGCAGGAGCATGGCCGAGCCACTGCGCACAGCAGTTGGCATCATCTGGTACAGGGACCAGTCCCAGGACAGAGACCGTGTCCAGACTGACATCTGGACACACAGGGGCCGACGTGGATGATAAACATGCAGCTGTGTAGTCAGCACATGGGGCGCGTGTGTCTTCACTAGGCCAGAGCCGGCCGTGTCTGCCAGAATGCGTGAACTAGGATGTTCGTGGTGGGCATCGTTGGTTAGCAAAGGACTCGTGCAGCCCAGCGTCCCTCAGTGAGGAAGTGGATAGCTCCACCGTGGTGTGTGGCAGAACATGGTACAGCGACCGAGAGGAAGTGCTTTGCCTGGACACAGAACGTGGGGGAAACTCACGCTGCCGGAGGCCTCGCTGCCTGCGACTCGGGCAGTTGAACGCTTACACAGATGAGGTCTCACTGCATGATGGCGGTGCGCTCTCGCAGACTTCCAGCTTTAAGCCAGACGATGGGTTTTCTCATCAGCTTCACAAGGAAATGGTGTGCAAGGAAATGGCGTTGTTTGGGGACCTGCTGTGTTTCCAGGAGCCCATCTAGGCGATTAGGCGAGGGTGTCCTGTGCTGTCTGTGGCACATCCGTGTGGCAGGAGCAGAGGTCGCAGCCGGGAAGGAGACCCCTGAGACCCGAGGGGCGCTGAGAGGGGGCAAGGGGGTGTGGAACCAGGAGCTGAGGCTCTGCGGGCGTCCTGTGCGCCCTGCCCTGGGAGGCGGGCGCAGACAGTTTGTTATTCAGTGTCCTCTGCTCTGTCTTTTTTAAGGATTGCATCCCTCCTGGGACCCCACTGAGTAGTAAACTCCTGAGGGCTCCAGGAGCGTCCTGGAGGTGACGAGAGAATTGTGTGGAGTGGGGAGGGTGGCTGTGAAGACACGTCTGGGCCAGAGAGGCAGCGGCCGGGGAGCCTGCGGCCCCGTGGGTGTAGAGGCCTCTTCTCAACACCGTGCAGACCATGGCCCAGACGAGAGCATGAGGTGTCCTCAGCCTGGCTGTGGGGCAGTGCCCAGGGGTGGGCGTTGTTGGGAGGGTTGAGAGGGGTCCATTGAACAGAACCGCAGGTCTGGGCTTCATCTCCAATGTCCCTGCCCAGAGGGGTTTCTTCCTGTCCCGTGCATCTTGCTACCCAGCCCTCACTCTGGGGGTGGCCTCGCTTCTCCCACTGCTGCTCTGGACCTGTGTGTGCCCGGGCCCCCTCCTGGCTTCCCCACCACTGACCTCCTTGTCCCTCTTCCTCAGGAACAGCGCCTTCCTCTGCAGCGGGGGCTTTCCCGAATGGCCCCCCACACTCTGGCTCCAGCAGGATGTCTGTGCTGGGGTCCGTGTGCTCCCTCCCGGCCCCTCCTCGCGTGCCTTGGAAAGCCCCCTGCACTCACGGAGCCCTCCCTCATTTCTCTTAGGTTCCCGCCTCTATTTTCATGCCGTCTCCCCGGTGTCTTCCACGGACACTGACGGCATCTCACTGTACCTGGCTCTGCTGCTGCCCAGGCCCTGCCCAAGCGCCCTCTCCCTGTGGTGCCCAGCCTTCCCTGGTGTGTGGGGGGCCCTCCCATCAGCCCGTCACCTGCATGGGCCTCCACGTGTCTCTCCTATCCCAGCCAGGCTGGCCACTGGGCAGTGCCACCCCTGCTCCCTCACCACTGGACATTCCTGCACACCTCCTTTCTGGCTTCTTCCCACATCCCGGGTACTGGGCAGTGCAAACCCCGCTCCATCACCGCTGGGCATTCCTGGGCACCTCCTTTCTGGCTTCTTCCCACAGCCCGGGCACTGGGCAGTGCCACCCCCACTCCATCACCGCTGGGCATTCCTGGGCACCTCCTCTGGCTTCTTCCCACAGCTCGGGCACTGGGCAGTGCCGCCCCCGCTCCATCACCACTGGGCATTCCTGGGCACCTCCTTTCTGGCTTCTTCCCACAGCCTAGGCACTGGGCTTCTCGGGGGCACTGGCATCTCTCACCCGAGCTGAACTCGCAATTACTTCTGTTTCTTCCCCACCAATCCTGAGAGCAGCAGTGCTGGGGACAAGGTCTGTCGTCTGCAGGTCACTGGTGCCTGGCATTTGCTGAGCATGCGGTTGCTGCTAAATAAGTGTGTTTAATGAACCCAGGAATCATCTACCCACTGCCACCTTCTAAGAAGACTGTTCTTCGGTTTCCCCAGGGTATTTCAGCCATTTGGGAGGAATGTCTGAAAAACAATCAGATGCTACGGCGTCACTTGTAACGGTCAAAGCTGGAGAAAGCTCCGCACCTTTGGACGTCCATGCATCCCGGGTTTCTTAATTCTCCAGAAGCTGGAGGTTTTTTATTACTTGTTTATGCTCCTGTCAGAACAGATGCCAGTCGCAGGCCTCTGATGCCAGGTGGCCTGTAGTGAGGGGGCCCCCGTGAGCCTCCTGCCCCACAGGCTCTCTCAGCATACGCGCAGTGGGCCCGTGACACAGGCTTCCCGCCACCACCCCGTGCAGTTGTGTGTTGTGTGTGGCACAGCTGTGTTCCTGATCCTGATGTGCGTTAGGTGCGGTGGATGCGCGTAGGCCCCGGGTGTGCAGTCTTTCATGCTGGGGATGTTACTGAGAAAGGCCATTCCCCATCCTTATCTGAGGCACCCGGCAACGCCAGACACAAAGGTACGTCCGTCATCCCAGGAAGTGTCGGCATGCGGCGTCTCCTGTTGTCGCTTCTTTCAAGATGCCACCTCACTCTCCGACCAGAGGATGTGCCTCGGGAGCTGGAATTGGAGCGCGTGTGTCCGCACTTGTCTCAGCCCAGGGTCAGGGTGAGCTGGGGCCGCTTCTCCAGCGCAAAGCCTGCGCACACAGGAGCCCTGATGGGATGTCTCCCGCATGGGCTACTCAGACGCCGAAATGCGCGGAGAACCCTAAGGCTGCTGTGGGCGTCACAGAGTGAGCCAGGGGTTCGCCGAGAGGCTCGGCTGCCAGATCTCATGACAGACGTCAGTTTTTGATGAAAGAGAAGTCTGGCCAGCATGTGCTTTTCCAAGCAGAAGGCTGACACTCAGCGGGTGGAATGCAGCTGGCTCCACAGCGTTTATGTGAGAAGCCTTCAGGCTTCTCATTTCACTCGGACGTTCCTTTTTCAGGAATTTATCCTAAGGCGATGTCATGAATGTGCACAAAAGTGCAGTTATGTAGCACTTATGCAAACTTCCAGAAGCATCTTTATTGAACGTCTTTGCAGTTATACAACTGCAAACATGTAAAGCAGCTCGAATTGCCTGGGAAAAGGTCGATGCTGTGTCAAGGATACAAAGAATAGAGTGTGTAGTGTATCCTGATTTGAAAAAATACAGCTCTGCGGGCTTGGATTGTGCTTACACGGAGTTCAAGTCGAGCCTTCCGTCTCTCCCTCCCTTGCACCTCCCTCCATCTCTCCCCGCGTCCTCTCACCCATCTTTTCCTTCCTTTCTTTAGGGTTATGAAGACTGGCTTCGACATAAAGCAGACAACGCCATGAACCAGTGTCCCGTTCATTTCATCCAGCACGGCAAGCTCGTCCGGAAGCAAAGCCGAAAGCTGCGAGTGAGTGGCACCCGACACGTTTACCCGGGTTTAGTCTAGTGACCGTTGGAGAAATAAGTCTTACCCAGGTGCGCTGGCTCACGTCTCCCGTCCCCGCGCCTCAGGAGGCCGAGGTGGGAGGATCGCGGAGCCCGGAGGCTGGAGGCCACTCAGGAGGCTCCACCATGCCTATGAACAGCCACTGCTCTTCAGCCTGGGCAGCAGAGAAAGACCCTGTCTCTTAAAACAGTTTTTAAATACAAATTTTAAAAAAAGTTGTTATTTTCTTTGACAAAACAGACTGTCTGAGATGTTTTTTATTGGGTGTAGGCCCCAGCTCCCTACTACCTGTTTTTTTTTTAATCTTTAATTTTTTTTTTAATAGACTTTACTTTTTAAAGCAGTTTTGAGTTCACAGCAAAATTGGGTCGATGTACCCACCGCCCCCACCCCCACACACAGCCTCCCCACTGGCAGCATTCCACACCAGAATTGGTGGAATTTAAAATCACCGTGGGAACACACAAACCAATCAAGATAGAGGAAGCTTGAAAACACTGTTTCTAAAGTTTGTTTTAGAATAAGATATAATAAAATCATGTTGCTATAAACTCTACCAGGTGGAAATGTATTGTTTTAGAATAAGGTATAATAAAATCGTATCAGTATAAATTCTACTAGGTGGAAGTTGATGAAAATTGGAACAGGAAACCTCATCGAAGATTGCATTTTTTTTTTAATTATTTATTTATTTATTTAGAGACAGAATCTTGCTCTTTCACCCAGGCCAGAGTGCAGTGGCACAATCACAGCTCAGTGCAACCTCTATCCCCAGGTTCAAGTGATTCTGTCTCAGCCTCCTACGTAGCTGGGATTACAGGTGTGCACCTGCACGCCCGGCTAATGTTTGCATTTTCAGTAGAGATGGGGTTTTACCAAATGTTGGCCAGGCTGGCCTCGAACTTTTGACCTTAAGTGATGCACCCGCTTTGGCCTCCCAAAGTGCTGGGATTACTGGCATGAGCCACTGTGCCCTGCCCAACAATTCGTTTTTTATTGATACATAATAGTTGTATGCATTTGGGGGTCTGTGTCATACTTTGACGTCTGCACAGCAATGTGTAAAGACGAAGATGGGGTAACGGGGATGTCCATCACCTTGTGGATTGTTTCTTTGTGTTGAGAATATTACAGTTCTTGAAGGCTTCATTTTAAATGTTTCAAACGAATTATTAGTGTAACTAATACATCAATATATTTTAAAATGTATTTTAAATGAGATATTTTCAGACTTTCACTAGTCCTTTGGAAACACCTGTATAGGTGGAAACCATGAGTGTGGTCTTCTTGTTTGTGTCAAAGCAGCGGTCCGCAGCCTGCTCCGTCCACCACCTGACCGTGGAGCTCGGTGCCAGGCCCACGCCGGCCCCTTCCTGCCCCCGCTGGTGCCTGTGCTCGCTGCCTGGCCCTCGCCCACTCCCACGCCTTCCTCCCTCCTGCAGCCCCGCTGCCTGCCCCACTGTTTCCCAGCGAGCTATAGGAGGTTCGGTCAGGGAGACGGGAGCACCCCACTGGGCCCGTGCATAGGGAGAGCCAGGCTCCTTCCAGAAGCCCGGAGCGGGAGAGCCTCTGAGCAGCCCGGCCAGCGGGGCTCAATGAGCCTCTCCAGACAAGGCCGCAGCCCCTCCCGGTGCCGTGGGACAGGACCCCAGGAGGCGCTCAGAGGTCCTTCAGAGGAGCTGGCCTCAACCACCAGCCACCCCCAACCCCCGTTCACCTTGCTCTCACTGTTCTGTGTATCACACACATCACCAAATGGACTTTTAAGCGTTTAAACATTTGTCACTTATAAATTTGCTATCCAGGTGTTTAAATGCTTCTGAAAAACCTTCACTTCGGTGAGTTCAGGTGGGCGATGTTTCCCTAGCGGTCAGGGGTTCGGAGAGCAGATGGCCCCAGCCTAGGGAACAGCCGTGAACTCACACCCCTGTCAGCAGGTGTCTGGTCTCAGGCTTTCAACGCCATTTCTTTTAACGATTATATTCCCCTTTCGAAGCCTTTCATACTTGTAGCTAAACATCTTTCTTAAAAAACAGACCTAAACTGTGTCTGTCCACGTAAAACTGAATTTTTAATGTACTGGTCTCCGTGGGAAATGCCTGCTCTCTATCCTGTGCGTCGTGACAGAGAGGGTTCTAAGCAGGCTACGCAGGATGAGAAAGAAAAGATCAGGCTTCTCCTACAGCTGCAGGCATCGGCTTCCATCGGTCGTAATGGCTCAGGCCTTGCGGGGTGCTAGAGCGAACTAGAAAAGCAATCCTTTAATTAGTTTTTCTTTTTTAATTAAACTTTTTATGTCGAGGTAATTACAGAGGCAACCTGTGCTCCCTTTGCCCCGGCATGTTGTCCAGCTCTAAGATTTCGTTATTTCAAGGATGATATAAAGAGAATCCTGCGGCCTGTGACCTCCTGGGGTTGGCCTTTATCAGGCAGCCTAATTCCCTTGGGATTCACTAGGTCTGTGCACCAGCTGTTCCTTCCCTTTGTTGCTAAGGAGTGTTCCGTGCTGTGGACGTGCTGCAGTTTCACCATTCCCAAGTTGAAGGGCGTGTTGCTTTTTCTAGTTTAGGGCTATTATCTGAAAGCTGCTATGAACATTTGTGTACAGGTCTTCATGTGAATGTACTTTTCATTTCTTTGGCATAAAAGCTCAGGCATTCAGTTGCTGGTTCGTCTAGCATATCCACGTTTGGTTTTGAAAGGAGTTGCCACCCTGTTTCCCAGCGTGGCTGTCCCGTGTCATTCCGCCTGCCACGTTCCAGCATCTGCCGCCCCCAACGTCACGGTGCGGCTTAAACGTGCATCTCCCGATGGCGCTGTCCGACATCTCTCCCTGCGCTCGCCCGGCATCTGTGCATCCTCGTCAGTAAAAGTAATTCTTCATGTCTTCTGTCCATTTTTCTAGCTGGATTATTGGAGCTTCTTTTCACTGTTAAATTTTAAGAGGTCATGTAGTCTAGATATTACTGCTTTGTCAGATACAGATTTTTAATACTCAGCAGGGTATTCACAAAGCAATTGTTTTAAATTCTGTTGAAGTCCAATTTTTTAATTTATTTTATTTTTTAAAGATTATTATTTCTTTTGAGACAGTCTTGCCCTAGTCACCCAGGCTGGAGTGCAGTGGCGCGATCTCGACTCACTACAACCTCCACCTCCCAGGGTCGAGCAGTTCTCCTGCCTCAGCCTCCCAAGTAGCTGGGACTACAGGCATGCACTGCCACGCCTGTCTGATGTTTGTAGTTTTAGTAGAGATGGGGTTTCACCATGTTGCCCAGGCTGTCCTTGAACTCCTGGCCTCAAGTGATCCACATGCCTCGGCCTCTCAGAGTGCTGGGATTACAGACATTAGCCACCTCGCCCGGCTGATTTTTTTTTATTTTGAGGACTGTACGTTCAGTGTCCTGAATGAAGCGTTCTTTGCCTAGTCCTGAAACCCAAAGACTTTCTCTCATGTTTCTTTCTCAAAGCGTTATCATTTCATGTTTTACATTTAAGTTCATGATCCATTTTGAGATGGTTTTTGTATAAGGTGTGATGTTTCTGTCCTTACTGTTTTGCCTATGGCTGTCTGATTGCCCTGCACCAGGGGTTGGTGGCTGTCCCTCCTCCATGGAGCAGCCCTTGCACTCTGACACCATCAGTTAAGCCCATTTGCGAGTGACCATTTCTGGTTCCCTGGTCTGTCCCATTGGTGTCCGCACCCATGCCCCGCCGATCCCACACTGTAGGTCACTGTAGCTATCTCAGAAGCCCTGACGTTGGGAGGACCAAGTCCTTCCACTCAGTCTTTTTCAAGGTTGTTTTAGCTATTCTAGAGCCTGTGCCTTTCCATATGAATTTTACAATCAGCTCATTTACATCTATAAAAATCCCGCTGGGATTTCCATAGGGATTTTAGTAAACCCATACGTACATTTGGGGAGAGTAACCCTCTGATTTTAAAGTCTCACAAATTCACAGTGTGCTGTGACCGTCATGTAGTGGGACAGAGAACTCTGCTTGCAGTGTAGACAGAAGTGTGGCGAGCCCTGACCCTGGCATGCCTCCCGAGTGGCAGTGAGACTGGCTGGAGGACCCACACCAACTCACTCGAGGGGTTTGATGATCCTTCACCTTTCAGACGCAGAGTCCAGCTCACTGAGATGCCATCCTCACCAGTGAAATGAGATGGATACAGATACAAACTGGACCATTACCGTTCATTAAAAACCCACATGATGAACTGTCTGTGATTCACTTTTGCTTTCGTTTTGAGACGTTGTTGCCACTTTTGCTTTATTTGTCCTCACGCTTTGATGAGCTGGGCAGTGCCTTGGTTCTGCTGATCAGGAAGCTCTCAGAACTCTACCATCTGGTTCATAAAACACTGGATTGAGATCAGAGCTTCTCACGGGAGTACATCCCACTTGGCCATGCTGACAGGCACTCGAGCTCGTCTTGCTTGGTCTGAATCAAAGATAACCTTGTTGCAGGTGTTTGTCTCTGTTTTTGCTCCAGAATATTCGATCATGCTGTACTGTGGCACTTCTCTGAGCCGCAGCTGGAATATTGAAATCTGACCTGGTGTTTCTTTGGCCCCAGCAGAATGTCTGGCAGGCGGCTTTTCCTCGAATCATCTCTGCATCCCTGTATCTTCCTGTGAAGAAATGAGCACCTTGAGAGAAGCAGTCCCACATGACGGTGAGCTTTCACGGAGGGGCTTTCCGCTGACCATCCTTTCTGCTCATGCTGTAGGTTGGGGACATTGTCATGGTCAAGGAGGACGAGACCTTTCCCTGCGACTTGATCTTCCTTTCCAGCAACCGGGGAGATGGGACGTGCCACGTCACAACTGCCAGCTTGGACGGAGAATCCAGCCATAAGGTAAGGGGCCTTTTTGTTAGATTCCAGGGAGGGGTCCGCCAGCTTGGAGAAAGAATCCAGCCATACAGTAAGGCACCTTTTTGTTAGATTCCAGGGAGGGGACCACCAGCTTGGAGAAAGAATCCAGCCATAAAGTATGGGGCCTTTTCCTTAGATTCCAGGTGGGGGCTCTGCCAGCTTGGATGGAGAATCCAGCCATAAAGTATGGGGCCTTTTCCTTAGATTCTAGGTCGGGGGTCTGCCAGCTTGGATGGAGAATCCAGCCATAAAGCAAGGGGCCTTTTCCTTAGAGTCCAGGGTGGGGTCTTCCTGTCCAGCTTCAGGCTGTGCCCCTGTGGCCATAGGAACTAACATCCTGTTTGAAAAGTCAGCATTTTCAGTGAGAACCCAAGGACTTGTATAGCCAAGTTTTTTCCTCACTTTTGCTTCCTCCTATTTTCACTTTGCTCTTTTTCCTTTTTAAAAAAAATAAATTGTATATATTTAAGGCATATATGATGGTGTCATGCGATACATGTTTTTATAGTGAGGTTGTGGTGAGAGTGGACCAGATGAACACGTCCGTGTCTCACTGGGCTTCCCATTCCCTCCCCTGGCACCCGTGCCAGAGCAGCCAGAACCCGCTCGATGCAGCAGAAACCCCGAGCCCGACACTCTTGCCCACTCCAGTACTCCTGTTGTGAGCTGGGAGCTGGGTCTCTGGACAGGTCGTCCTAAATGTTGCCACTCTGTGTTCCTTGACCTACACCTCCCCATTTCCTTCCCACTTCTTTCTTTTTACTCTCAATGTCTAAAACAACCAATCATCTCAGGTTAGCAGAAGTAATTTCAGTGTTCGCCTGTGTCAATCATCTAATGCACCAAATTAAAGATTTAGTGAATAGATTGTTGGAATTTAAAGAATTTTCATTTTACTAGTTCAACTTAATGTGAAAACTGGCCTAGAATTACGTGAAAAGTCACACACGATTCTAGATTTTGCCTCTTACTTCAACGAGTGTCTTTTTTGTTAATTTATCTTAATCAGGATTTTCTGAAATTACTACATAAGTAATTTCCTGCACTCAGTATAAAATTCTGCATAGGCAGTTGCTGCTACAAGAATTTTAATTGTCAACCATAAAAGATATACCGCCATTAATTTTAAGATTCTTATTTTAAAAATCTGGAAGTTTCTAAGGAGTTTATGAGAGTGAGCATAGCTCAGTGGATTCAACTATTCCTAAGTCATCAGCTCACAAAAGTGCAACTCTAAAATGGTATTTAGGTAATACCTATGGACACAGGACATTTCTGCTATGAGATAGAGACATTTTCTTTACAAAATCACTGAAGGGTATGCTAGTCTTTCATAGATAATTCAGATATGTATCATGAATGGATAAATGAAAAACCTGTGGATATTTTCGGTTAAATTTGCTTTCACGTGTTCCGTGTAGCATATCCCAGGAGAGTGAGCACTCTAACACAATAGATTGTCAGCAGCAGTGCTTCTGGGGAGTCAGAATCCCTGGACAATTCAGGTATTTGTTGTAAGCGGCTGCTGGTCCCTCTGGAACCTGAGAGGAGGTTAAGGTTCCATCCACCCAGAGACTGCGAGCCCTCCACACTCTGCAGGCAGTGGCTGCCTTTGTACCCCTGCCCTGCAGGACTGTGGCCGGCCACGCTAGTGAACAGATGCGTGGGTCTCCAGATGTGCCATGTTTGTCCAGATGAAATGTTGTAGTAGTTGTGGAAGGTGATAAAATAGCTATTGCACTTTGACCTTTTGTGGCTTTGCAGTTTGTGTTATAGTTTTGTGTTCTCTAATGTCATTTTTGTGCATTTTGTTTAGTTTTGGGGGATGGGAATTATTTGAGCCCTTTCCTTAAAAGCAGAGTGGGGCGTGGGAAGGGTCCAGCCAACCTGTATTGGAATCCTGGGGGGCTCACGTGACTGCACAGGCTTGTTAGCTTCTCTGGACTCTGCATCTGTGAAATGGGACAACCGTGTCTCTCAGGGGCTCTTGTGAGGATATGATTAGAAAATGCCCACTGAATTTAGAAAATAAGTACCCCCTGATTTGTGCGCTTGGTGACAGAGCAGCCATCACTTCCCTCCCCCAGCCCTGTTTGTGTGCTTGGTGACGGAGCAGTGATTCTTCCCCTCAGCCCCATTTGTGTGTTTGGTGACGGAGCAGTGATCCTTCCCCCCAGCCCCATTTGTGTGTTTGGTGACGGAGCGGTGATTGTTCCCCCAACACGTTTGTGTGTTTGGTGACGGAGCGGTGATCCTTCCCCCCAGCCCCATTTGTGTGTTTGGTGACGGAG
>PVKP010017637.1:0-21037 GCA_004027715.1 Plecturocebus donacophilus | reverse complement strand
TTGTTCTGACTCCTTCTGTGTTTTATTTGTCCAACGCTCGTCCCTTAGAAAGAAACACAGGAAGTGATTCAGAGATGTTGTTGCCTCTCCCCAGATCCTTGGGCACACATTTCTCCTCTCTCCTCTTAAGGCAGGGCCAGTGCAGCCCTTATGCCCACCTGCTGGTGCTCACAGATGCTACTGAGGTCATCAGGCCTCAAAATGTGCTCTGAGACCAGCAGCATCAGCGGGCACCATGTTAGAAGGGCAGTTCTCTGGCCTTCCCTAGACCCGCTGCATCAGAAACTCGGGCTGAGCCAGGAATCAGGGCTTAAGAAGATCTGGGTAAAGCTGGCACACAGGAAGGCTGGAGGAGCCCTCCGGCCCAGGCCACGTGAACAGTTAAGTAGAGGCGTGTGCCACCCAACAGGGACGGGCTCAGGCAGGTGGTTGCTGCATGAAATGAAGTGATGCCTGTGACGACTCCCCGTGAACACCAGGGCATGCTGTAAAACCAAAGGGCTGTTTCAGGTCCTCAGCTTGTTTCCTAATTAATAGCTACTGTGACATATAAATCAGTGTCCACATTTGAAGAATTTGAGCATCGCTATCTGTCCTAAGTTGAGGACACTGGGTAAGAATGGAAGAATTAGAATTTTCTGGCACCTAACAGATGCAGGAATAAGGTGGGACCTTATCTTTCTATAACTTTTAAACATTTACAGGCTGCACGGTCAGCCAGGCTTGTAGCCACCTGGTTGGAGGCACCAGCTTCTGGGTTTGTGTTGACCATTTTGGCTGTGAGCTCACCTGTCTTGTGATTTGTAGACGCATTACGCCGTGCAGGACACAAAAGGCTTCCACACAGAGGAGGATATCGACGGGCTCCACGCCACCATTGAGTGCGAGCAGCCCCAGCCTGACCTCTACAAGTAAGCAGGGCCTGCGGGGTCTCTAGAAATGGGTTATGCCCTCAGCCTTGTGCGTGCGTTTTCACCCCAAATACTCCAGCCGTCTGCTGGTTTGGAAAGAGAATGTAAGATTAAGACTAAGTCAAAAAGACGTTGCTTATTTATTTTCATAGACTTGTACCACTCAGATTTGTGGCTTTTTATTTATGCAAATATTTGAAGTGGCTTAATGGAACTAGATTTGTGGGGGAAAAACTAAGTTTTCTTTATTTTATGGAAGACATTCGTAAACTGTGGGTTAAGGAAAATGACTGAAGCCATGGGCTGATCAGAGCAGAAAGTACGACAAGGAAGGGGCTGGAGGAGAGCCGGCTTAGCCGCACGTGGAGCGGGCTGGGTGGTTTATCCACACGTGGAGCGGGCTGGGTGGTTTAGCCATACCTGGAACGGGCTGGGTGAAGACCTGCACCTCACAGCGGCCTCCTCTGGAGACAGGAAGGCGGGCAGGCCAGGTGTGCGCATCGGGGTGGGGCCGCTGGGTGCATCCCTTCGGTAACGCGGCTTTTCTGTCGCCAGGTTTGTGGGTCGCATCAACGTTTACAGTGACCTGAATGACCCTGTGGTGAGGTGAGTGCCTCTGTGGATGCATGGACCATGGTCATCTCCCTTGTCCCATTAGAAACGCGTTCTTGGATGGACGAAGGTTTTCACAGCCACTGCCCTAGTAGATTTGGAAGGTGGAGTTCCACTTTCCCAAAGGGCCACACTCCGCTCTCTTCCCTGGAGTGTCTCAGGCACACATCTGTGAATGCTGACAAGTTACTGATGCTGGTGAAACAAAGTTTTGCACAAGACTCTGCCAGGAGGGTCGTCTCACAGGCCAGGAGGTGTCAGGGTTCCATGTTTCAAAGTGAGGGGCAGTTTCGAAGTGAGGGGCAGAGTACAGCGTCCCCATGAGAAATGCCCTCTCATGATTCCTGTACTGATTTGTCTTTAGATATGAAGTTGAAGACTTCTAATTTGGGGGCCATTTTTTGGAGTATATTTCATCCACTCGCCATCGTTACTGGGGTGCATTATGGGCTCAAGGCCTCTCTGGCTCACGTCCGCCTGAGAAGGTGGACACAGTAACCCGGGGTAAGGTTGGGGCAGCTCACAGGTGACTGCTGTGCCTCCCATTTACTGGCACGGACTCAGCGGCAGTCGCACCACGTATCCGTGAGGAAGCCCGAGCCTCAGGCACCCCCTCTGTGGCCCTGAGGCAGCTGCGGCTGGGAGCCAGCTGGTGCCCAGCCCACCTCCGAGCAGTGCCCGCCTCCCGGGCCTACGGGTATTCTCTCTGACATTATTTCAAGATCTAGCATTTGTTGCTGACGAGGTATTTGAGTCACAGTTAAGGGAATTGGCTTTCAGTAGGTTTTAAAGCTGCATCGTTTTCATAAACTCCACTTGCTAGGGAAATGATTTTTCTTCCGTTGTAAGCACTCTCCAAGTTGTTGATGTCTCGTGTGTATGGAATCACGTGTTAAAGAACACACATCTCCCAGACACAGACACACTCGCCGGGAGACTGTGGCAAACTGCGTGGTTCCTGAATGCCGGTCCCTGGGGCGTGTCTCCTTGTAGCCTCCTGGAGTTGCTGTTTCATGGAAAGCACTTGTGTGCTTCATAGCGTGTTTGTCATCGTTACCCATCGCAGGCCAGCAGGTGCTTCTGAGAACGGATAGTGGCCTTGCCTTGGTTTTCCTAAATATGTACTTTTCTAAAGGTAAATTCCTCCTTACTTTGGAGAAATCACTTGTATTTCTGTGTGCTGTGAGAATTATTTTGTGTTTGAATGAGTAAACAGACTTAGGTTTATTCACATTACCTTCGGGTTGAATCCACAGTATTAGACATTGCAGGCTTTTCATCTTTATAGTTAGACCAAGTTTATTGCTCAGCAACCTGGGATGATAATTGCTCATGTATTTTGCATTTTGATACTAACTCTAGTTTCACTTTTGTTTATTTTATTGGAGACAGAGTCTCGCTCTGTCACCCGAGCTGAAGTGCAGCGGTGCAATCTCAGCTCACTGCAGCCTCTGCCTCCCAGCAACTCTCCTGCATCAGCCTTCTGAGTACTTGGGATTACAGGCGCGTACCACCACACCCCGGCTAATTTTTGTATTTTTAGTAGAGATGGGGTTTTGCCATGTTGGCCAGGCTGGTCTTGAACTCCTGAATTCAGGTCAGCCACCACGCCTGGCCTAGTTTCACTTTTAAATATTTATGCTGTTCAATAGACTTTTAATATTTATTTAAGATGTTTATAAATTTGTGATATGGACAGTTAAGAATTATGCACCCAAATTCTCAATCCATTCAGAGCGATGTTTCTTCTTCCTTCTGTCCTAACAAGAAGCAAAGTACTTTTCCAAGTAAATTATTTTTAGACTTCCCTGAGTCACCTTTTTAAAAAAGCTGTTTTCGTAAACATTTGACAGGAATTATTGTAAGTGTGTTGCAAACAGAAGCTGACAGTCCTTATCACACAACCAGACAACCCACATGCAGCCCAGAGCTCCATCTTGAGTGACTGCTGGGTCAGGAGGTGCGTGGCACGCTCAGCCGCAGCCGGGGGCGGGCGCCTCTGCCTGCTGTGGCCAGGGCAGCTGTCTCCCTCAGGGCAGCCCCACTCTGCCTGCCTTCAGCCAGATGCAGTTCTAAGTTACATCGACCAGATATACTGCATGCATTTTACATTCATAATATTCAATAGGTTCTTAGTTTCCGTGATAGAAGGACAGTAAATACAATGATACATGAAAAGCAAACTTCAGCAAACACTTGACCCTTTCCCCTCCGAAGAAATCCTTAGGATGATATCAGTAGCAAAATTTATAAATTGGAATCTTGCTGCTTATTTCTCCCTTACTACTATGAGAAGAGATTATTTTTCCATCAGCAGGGAACCTTGTTATATCGATAATATAAGCCCCTGATAGCAGGGACCCCACCCGCTGCTCACCGTGGGTTCAGTGCGCAGAGGGGTGCTTGTTCCTCGGTGCATGAGCTCTGTAAGTTCTTTGGCCATTGCTTGCTTTTCCCCAAAGTAGCCATGCATAGACTGCCCCGGATGGATAGGTCCCCCGTTCAGAGGAGCTGTGCAGTGTGGCTTCCAGTGTTTCTAAAGGCCAAGCAGAGTATCAGCCTTTGTCTCCAGGACAGACAAACACTTCCGTGAGACTCCCCGAGTCTCACTGAGGATGTCATAGAAACAACTGAGGCTGGGCATGGTGGTGCCCGACTGTAATCTCAGCACCTTGGGAGGCCAAAGCGGGAGGATCACCTGAGCCCAGAAGATCAAGGCTGCAATGAGCTATGACTGTGCCCCCAGCCTGGGTGACAGAGTGAGACTTTGTCTGTCAAAAAAAAAACAGAGACAGTTGAAAGTTGAGCGAGTTACAGACATCCCTCTTTAGCCTTTCCAGAACATTCTGGGACCTTCCAGTGCAGCTGTCCTCAACCTGAAGCTCGTTAGGAGAGGGTTGCTGGGCCCCACCCCAAGGTTTCAGGTTCTGACTCTGGGTCTGGGACGATCTTCTTGACTAGTGTGATGTTCCTGACAGGCTCCAGGTGCTGCTGACGGCACTGGGGGGGCCACTGCAGGGACCCCTGCCCTAGAGGTCTCTCAAGGAGTGTTGCTGAGGCTGTCGGGCGCAGCTCAGTGGGTCTGGGCGGGGCCTGAGGTCCCAGGTACCTGCAGGCACTGACGGGAGGTCCTTGCCGCTACTCCTCCCCAGCAGTAAGACCACATCCTTTCTCGTGGACCTGGGCTGACGTCGTCATCTAAAGCAAGCTGCCGTGTATCCCGTCTCCTCTGAAAATGAGCTCTGTTGAGCAAGCCGGCGGGTTTCGTGTCTGCATCTTCCCCCACTGCCCGCCCACTTGCCCTCACATCCGTATCATTTCTGATCATCCGTATCCTTACAGGCCCTTAGGATCGGAAAACCTGCTGCTTAGAGGAGCCACATTGAAGAACACAGAGAAAATCTTCGGTAAATATTTAATTCATGAGTTATTAACCATTGCCTCTAACGTTCGTTAAGACCCGCAGCAGAATCCTGAGAGCGTTTCTTGGTGCCTTGAGGTGCCGGAGGCTTTCTGGCCACGCCAGCGCCGCCCCACTGAGATTAGCGTCCGTGGGTAAGCGCGGTCCTGAAGCAGTGGCGCCGGAGAATACGGCTTGCATATTAAGGCCTCTAGTTTTGGATTCAGAAACAGGGAGTTGCATCTGTGAAGGAATTTATGAAGTTGAATTGTGCAGGATGTTTCTTTCATGCCTGTATTTCTTGGCTAGGATCTCCCATTTCTTGTAGGCTGTTGTCTATTTTAATTGAGGTAACTTTTAGAAATATACACATGTGCCCTACTGTCAGAAAATGCTGTACGGTTGTCCCTAGTGTCCTTGGGGGGGCTGGCTCCAGGACGCCTGCAGATGCCAAAATCCACGGATGCCCAAGGTCCCTATTTGCATGTGGCCTGCGCATGTCTGCCCCTCTGGTTTACATCGTCTTAGACGACTTCCAGTACCTAGCACAGCATAAATGCTAGGCACATAGTCACACTCTACTGTTTTTATCATCTGTATTTTTAATCATTGTATTGTTATTTTTTGTGGGGATTTTTTGAAATATTTTCCATCCCCGGTGGGTAGAACCTGCAGATTCAGAACTCATGGACATGGACAGCCCAATGTATATTAAGATATGAACTCTTAAAAAATGAAGCACAGATTACCTCCTGTGCACGAAGAAAGGTTTTGATCCTAAAAAATCAAGTGCTAATGTTTTGTGACTATGGACACTAGGTTGTGAAATCAAAAATAGGATTCATTTTACCCAAGAATTGATTTTCCCTGCAGCTGTGTGTAACTCACCACAAGGCAAGACACGCTTGCGCCACGGTCCTCACTTTCCCCTTCCTCTCTGTAGGTGTGGCTATCTACACGGGCATGGAGACCAAGATGGCACTGAATTATCAGTCGAAATCGCAGAAGCGGTCTGCCGTGGAAAAGTAAGGCTCCCCGCCCCATCGTTGGTGAGCATGAGAATCTGCGACTTAGAAGTCTCAGTACCCACTGTAGACGTGGAAATAGCTTCTTCTCCGCCTTATTGGCGGTTCCTTCGCCCATAGACAGCATCTGAGTAACCGCAGAGCTGACTGTTCAGATGGAGTTTCTCACTCTGTGGGGAGGTGAATGGCCGCACCCTCCTTCCCGCACTTCCCAGCGCCTGGTAAGACGCAGCGCGGTCACCCCTTTGGATGCCCTGAGATTCTGGTTCCGAAACCAGTCCAGTGTTCAATAGCTCCTCCTACCGTTTCATGAAAAACTCCAGATGGGCTCACTTTTCACTCGGATTTGGTGGAAGCCATGCATTCCTGGCTATGGTTTTATGAAGGAAAGCATTAGCAGAGAGAACAGTCATCTTTGCATTAAACAGTGAAGTCCTGATGATAAATATGTCAGAATGGTAGCTGAATTTGTGCTGGAAAATTAAGGCTTCTTCCCGAGCTCGGCCGAGACCTTAGTGAAGGATCCATGCTTTCCTGTACTGAGGACACTTCCTTTCAGAGTATTTACTTCTCTCCCTCCTTCCCTCCCTCACTCTCTTCCTCCTCCTTTCCGTTCCTTCCTTCCTTTACAGTGGTGGCTAGTCACTACGTTCTGAACTAATTTGTTGATGTTCACTGGTAGAAACTGATGTCTGGATGTTCCTTTCTTTTTTTGGAGACAGAGTCTCGCCCTGTTGCCAGGCTGGAGTGCAGTGGCGCAATCTCAGCTCCCTGCAACCTCCGCCTCCCAGGTTCAAGTGATTCTCCTGCCTCAGCTTGTGGCACTTTCCCTGCTTGACTCTTTCCTTTGGCCTCTAGAAGTACGTGCCAGGGACCGTGGCATGGGCGCAAGCACGGGGGGCCCACTGTGGCACGTTGAGGGCAAACGCATCACCATGCCGTTCCCATTCTGTGCCTTCACAAGGTTTCATCTTGACGTTTGTGAGAAGGAAGGGCAGAGCTCGTTTCCACAGGGGCCAGTGATCGCCTCTGTCCTTCTGTTTCAGATCCATGAACGTGTTCCTCATCGTGTACCTCTGCATTCTGATCAGCAAAGCCCTGATAAACACTGTCCTGAAATACGTGTGGCAGAGCGAGCCCTTCCGGGATGAGCCGTGGTATAATCAGAAGACGGAGGCGGAAAGACAGAGGAATCTGGTACGGAGAGCGACTGCCCGGTATGATCAGAGATGACCTGTGGGCCATCATCACAAAAAGGCGGTGCAAGAGGAAGGTGGAAGTGAATTTACTGTAGACCAAAAGCATCCTCGATGGATCCAGTCTCCATAGTAGATGCATTCACGAAATGTAAAGTGTCAGTGGACCCAGCTGGTCCTGTCATCTTTGAGTCTGCAGAGTTACAGCTTCCACAGTAAAGTCATCAGGACAGTGCCTTAAATACTCGCAGTGTGCCTTTGTTTAGAGGGCGCTAAGTAAATGCTTGTTAGTGACTGTGAGATCAATGGCACGTATTTGTGATAAATACTTGGAAAGAAGGTTCTGCTTTCAGTCCAGAGAGGGCCATGTGCAAACCCAGACCCGTGTCCCCTCCGTCCAGAGCAGAGCCATGTGCAAACAGAGACCCTTTCCGCTGAGCCTAGAGCAGGGCCGTGTGCAAACCCAGACCCTTTCCGCTGAGCCTAGAGCAGGGCCGTGTGCAAACAGAGACCCTTTCCACTGAGCCTAGAGCAGGGCTATGTGCAAACCCTGACCCTTTCCACTGAGCCTAGAGCAGGGCTGTGTGCAAACCCTGACCCTTTCCGCTGGGCCTAGAGCAGGGCTATGTGCAAACCCTGACCTGTGTCCCCTCTGTCCAGAGCGGGGTCATGTGCAAACCCAGACCCCCGTCCGGTCCCTCTGGATCAGGGCCATCTCTGCACATCGTCCGTCCTTCCTGCAAAACTAACTTGGCTTCACAGAGCAGGATAAAAGAATACTGAAAAGTCATTTCATCAGGCTTAGTTTTTACATCTGTAGGTTGTTACCAAGTAAGTTTAGTTATAAGAGTCACAAAGAGGTCCCATGAATATGCAGAAGTAAAATTGCCACTGGAGTCTGGTCTGCGTGTGTGTGCCTCCTGTCACACATGTGCTTATCTTAACTCATGATTTAATCTCCACCCCAACAACAGGGCAGCCCTGCAGCTCAGCCCCTGGCCCCGGCAGGTCCTGGCACAGAGACCAGGTGACCCTATGGCAGTCCCCCCACCACCAGCCCGTAATCCTCGTCTTTGGACTCTGAAACCTTGTATTTAGTAGTAGCATGTGTGTGACTTATGGCTAAGCCTGAGGTGCAGAGCAGGGTGGCGGAGCCCTGCTGTCCTCCCCAGCGAGGCGCTGACCCGCACCTTCTGCTCTCGCAGTTTCTCAAGGCCTTCACGGACTTCCTGGCCTTCATGGTCCTCTTCAACTACATCATCCCCGTGTCCATGTACGTCACTGTTGAGATGCAGAAATTCCTCGGCTCTTACTTCATCACCTGGGACGAAGACATGTTTGATGAGGAGACTGGCGAGGGGCCTCTGGTGAACACATCAGACCTCAACGAAGAGCTGGGACAGGTTGGTGTCTCCTGAGTTATCTGCTGTGATTTGCTAACATGTGGGTGAGTCTGTTTCACATTCCTCAGGTCCGGTGCCTGTCTTCCTAGTGTGGCTGTCCCTGTAGCTGGTGGAAGACAGCAGCAGGGTTGTTCTGAACCTTATTTATGAAACAGTCGGCCATCCTGTTACATTTACGTTGGATGTGGAATTACCTGCAGTCGCTGGCGCCTGGAAACTCACCCCAAGCTTCCTGGTCAGGGCACTTTCTGGACAAAGTGTGAATCAAGGCTGGTAGGCAGAAGTGGCTTTGCCAGCCTTGCACTCTGCTTCTGCACCTGATATTCAGGTCTCATAGCAAGCTGGATATTTTTTCACTTTAAAGATGAGCAAACCGATACTTCAGAGAGTTTCAGTGACTTGGTGGATTGCAAAGGGTTCAAGTGCCTCCATTCAAATCCCACTGCTGCGTGATGGCTGCGGGAGCTCGGGCTTCACCGCCACACCTCGAGTTTCTCAGTCTGTGAAATGAGATGACAGATACTGGCCCCGCAGGACTGTGGTGTGGAGTCAATGAGATCATGGACACAAGGTGCCCAGCCCAGAGTCTATGCCATCACTGTCTCCCTGCCACGACACCCCCAGGAGCCACACACCAGATCTGCTGGCTTGGGAAGGGAATTGAGGAAAGGCCCATTCCCCTGGTTTCCCCAGCCTACAGCGGTGACCTTCCCTACTTTCCCAGCCTTACTGTTGCAGAGTGCAGGGTTGGCAAAGCAGGTACTGGTGAAGGGTAACTCTTTGGTCTTTTTGGAAGAAATAGAAAACGATTTTGAGGACTGTTTTAGCAAACAAGGCCACTTTAGACAGGTGGCTGAAATCTGCATCTCATGCGCAGACAGCAGCCTGTCAATAGACAGACTCCGGCGTATACAGAGGCCTCTGTCCTCTCCTGTGAGGAAGGCAGATGCACAGAAGGCGCATGCTTCGTTTTTGATGAGTTTGACTTTTCAGTGTTTCTCTGGTGTATTCCAGACCCCTCATGGTGGTTTACTGTGTCTGTCAACAATGCAGACTTGTTCAGTTGCTCAGTAGTCAGGTATTTTTAGCTAAGAGTATTCTATCTCCTTTGCAATCATAGATGGTACATTTTGTGTGCTCCTGATAAATGCATTGGGAAAGAATGTTTTCCTGTCACAAGGAAAATGCCCAGCAGTATTGAGTGCAGCCAATTTCTTCTCTGCCCTCCTCGATCCATCACCCTGGAGTCCAGCAAAACGGAATTTGATTTCCACCATTCTGTCCTGACCAAAACCAGGCTCTCACCTAGAGGCTGACCTCCCCAGACGCAGAGAAGTGTGTACTGTGGCTCCCGGGCAATGCCCTGTGTGAGGACAGGTGGGCAGACCCAAGAGGCAGGTTCATCTGACGGCAGCTACGCGGGTGAATGCCCGTGCCCCCCGTCTACCCGGCAAATGCTCGTGCCCCCATCGCTGTGCCGTACAACGTACATAACTTCTTTTGTATGTGAGATGGAGATTCACCCACCACTCAAGTGTCTGTGTCCACAAAAAAAACCACCATCTCCCGTGGTGCTTTGGGCCACACACTGTGCGCACCTTCTCTGTGTCCTGTGTACCACTGCCCACTTCTCAGATGAGAAACAGAGTCAGGAGCAGGCAGTGCCGCCTGAGCACGAGTGCTTGGGAAACACAAACCCTGCTCCGGCCGAGTTAAGCAGGCGGGCACGCACTGCGGTGAGTGCCATCTTTTGTTCCGAGAGCTGAGGGTGACGCAGCACTGACCAGCACTGCGCTTAGGGTTGGCTTTCTCACTACCAGAAAAGAGCACTCCAGGCCAGGGCTCCTGATGCACAAAGTCAAAAAAAAAAACCCTCAACAAAACATTAGCAAACCAATTCAGTAGCACACAAAAGGATCATACGCCACCTGTGGGATGCCGGGTGGCTCCATCGACATGCACACATCAGTAAGTGTGTGCATGATGTCAGCAAGATGAAGGACAGACCATAGGGTTACCCGTGATGCAGAAAAGGCATTCGACAAATTTCAGCATCCTTTCGTGATAACGTCTCAACAAATTAGGTACAGAGGAGGGCACCTCAACACAATACAGGCCGTAAATGACAGACCCACAGCTGGCATCACACACAATGGAGAAACGCTGAAAGCTTTCCTCTAAAATCAGAAGGAAGACAAGACTGCCTGCATTCGCCCCTTCTATTCAGCATAGCGCTGGGAGTTCTAGCCAGAGCAATGAGGCAAGAAAAGGCAATAAAAGGCATTCGTATAGGAAAGGAAGTGAAACTGTTTGCTGATGACACAAGTTTATATGTAGAAAGGCCTAAAGACTCCACCAAAAAACTTTTAGTACTAATCAAGAAATTCATTAAATTTGCAGGATGCAAAATCAACACCCAAAAGTCAGTAATGATTCTATATTCCAAACAACAGACTGTTTGAAAAGGAAATCAAAGACTTTCACAAACTTGTTTAATAGTAACAAAGCAAACAATCTTACCTCCGTTTGCTGAGTTAACAGAACTGACTGGATTTGTGTCCAGAGGTTTTAAGCTTTTGCTTCCACATTCTTAAAACTGGGATAACAACACAGTTGATATGTTAATCACAACTGAAGATTAAATGAGCCACTGCCCAATAGCTGGCACACCCTGAGTGCTCAGTAAAGGTCTGTTATCACTAATTTTTATTATTGTCATTTTCATGATCATGGTTCCTAGAAAGATGCCACCTATTTAGTTATAGCTAAACAGGATGATAAGCCAAACTTCTTAACATTTGCTGTTTCATTCTTATCCATTTTACCCTTTTAAACATGCTTTTTGAGGCGGGCGTGATGGCTGACGCCTGTAAACCCAACACTTTGGGAGGCCTAGGCCAGTGGATCACCTGAGATCAGTAGTTCAAGACCAGCCTGGCCAACAGGGCAAAACCCTGTCTCTACTAAAAATTCAAAATTTAGCTGGGCGTGGTAGCATGTGCCTGTAATTCTAGCCACTCAGGTGGCTGAGGCAGGAGAATCGCTTGAACCCAGGAGCTGAAGGTTGCGGTGAGCTGAGATCACACCACTGCACTCCAGCCTGGGTGACAGAGTGAGACTCCATCTCAAAAAAATAAAGAAGTAAAATAAAAATAAACATGCTTTTAGGATTGAATAAGAGTTTATTCTAAGTTACATCAAAATCCTACGTAAGAAGAGTACACAGGTTGAATATCCGTTATCCAAAATGCTCGGGAAAGAGGCGTCCCAGTGGGCGCGCCCAAACGCCGTCTCTAGATGCTGCCTACGTCCAGAATTCCCACCTTCAGTTATTCATGGTAAATGTGCAACCTGTGAGCTTATCTAACATCAGAGTTGAAGGCGGGTTGTATCTTTAACACATCACAATTTTCTCTGAGATCTGCTTTGTTCTTATTTGTTTGAATTTTACCTTCTAAAGCTTACATGATACTCTGGGCTTTGACCTCCAAGACTTTGTAAGGTTCGTCCTCTCTGTAGCCTCGGTTTTTTCATTGTTGTTAAATAAGATTCGGGAAGACCCCCCTCACACTCTGTCTTCCCAAACAAATGGGGCCCTGGCTCCACCTGTGTCTCCGTCCCTGGGAATGTGACTGTGACACTCTGTTTTGCTCCCCACCCAGAGAAGGAGTCCCCAAGGCCTCCCCACCCATCCTCTGGAATCGCACCTGCCAGCACTGCTGGGTCCTGTTGGACGCTGGGAAGGAGGATGGCCGGGAGCATAGCTCAGCCCTGTGAGGGTATCTGTCTGGGGGAAAACCTGTAGAAATCCACCGCCCAGTAAAGTCACAGTGGGAGCTGGGGAGGACACGCGGCTGCTGTGTGTCTGTCGGAGGCACTCGGGCCGCCCTCGAAGCATCCTGACTTGCTGTGCCCTGGCCGCAGGTGGAGTACATCTTCACAGACAAGACCGGCACCCTCACGGAGAACAACATGGAGTTCAAGGAGTGCTGCATCGAAGGCCATGTCTATGTGCCCCACGTCATCTGCAACGGGCAGGTCCTTCCAGACGCCTCGGGGATCGACATGATCGACTCGTCCCCCAGCGTCAGCGGGAGGGTAGGTGCAGCCCCCACACCGTCCACCTGTGTGAGTGAGGGCTGGGCAGCTGTGTGTCCTGAGCCCACCCCCTTTCACTCGGGGGCCAGGAAAGTCCAAGTCCTGTCTGCGGACTGCAGTGGGAGGCAGGTCAGAAGGTGCGACGTGTGCGGTGTCCCGTTAGATACCAGGGTGCTTGGTGATACCCGTGTCAGAATTGCTGTGAGAGCTATAGAAGCAGGGCAAACATGCGTGCACCCAAACACCATGTGCACACACAGACACCTGCACACACGCTCACACGCACACACACACACACACACTCTCACTCACGCCCTGAGTGCTGTGGCTCCAGATTTCAGGATCTCTGGGCAGGGCTGGAGTCCCAGGCCGACACCATTCCTGAATTTCCTGTTGTCGGGTGCAGAGCGCTGTCGGGGAGCCAGGCAGCTGCGTTCCGGGGGTTGTGCAGTTGCATCTCTCCTCACCAAGGGCGCCGGATCCTCTCACGGCGCTCCAGCCGGTGGCAGAAGAGCAACCACCACTTTATCACAAGGCTCACGGCAGTGGGAACGGGTGCATCTGTGGCTGTGCTGAGGCTCCCGCCCCCACGTCGAGGCGCTCCGCTGGGTACACGGAATGTGATGGAGCCCTTCCCGGAGCTTTGCTATGGTGCTTCCCAACCTCGGTTTCACATGAGAATCCTGGAGTCTTGGAGCTCCCAAAGACTGCAGTGTGCAGCCAGGGTGGAGAAAGCCGTACCCAGCTGGCTGGGGCCTTGAGCGCCTCACTTCACCTTGCTGAACTTCGATTCTGCAGCTGCGGTCGCAGGATAGTAGCTCCCGTTTCGTAGGGGGTGTCAGGGTCAGTGTCACGATGTGAGTTAACAGCAGACACTCCGTAGGTCACGTCCGGTCTAACACAGGCTTCGGTTAAGAGAACGCCGCCATCGCGCAGGCACCGGGGTGGAGGCACAGCCAGGGTCCAGGGTGTTTGTGAACGTCTGTGTTCACTGCACCGGGTGACTCAGTCTCCCTTCCTGCATGCTTAGCGGTTGCGTGTCATTTCTGAGTGCACTGGAAGCCATGCCTCTGTGGTTTCTAAAAGTGTCACTGCTGAGTAACACACCCCCATTTCATGGCTGCCTTCACGGCTGCACTGAAAACCCCTCAGCTCTCGCAAGCTGCCCTCACAGCTCCGGGTTCCCTTGTGTTTTCTGTCTGCGCCTGTTTCCCTCCATCTTCAGTGGATGCACCGTGATTTGGGGGTTCTGGAAACTGCTTTTTCACAGGAGCGCGAGGAGCTGTTTTTCCGGGCCCTCTGTCTCTGCCACACAGTCCAGGTGAAAGATGATGACAATGTGGACGGCCCCAGGAAGTCGCCAGACGGGGGGAAATCCTGCGTGTACATCTCATCCTCACCCGATGAGGTGGCGCTGGTCGAAGGTGTCCAGAGGTGGGTCGCCGGCCGAGCGCCTGCCTGCGTTGCCTGATGTGCCGCAGCCCCGCTCAGGGACTTGCACCTGGAGGCATCCTCAGCCCCGCCCCGTGCCCTCCACGCTCGCTGAGCTCTGCTGCCTTTGCGCCCAGGTTCTCTGGGTCCCCATCCCTGTGTGAGCCCCCCAGCGTGATAAGCAATCTCTGGTCCCTGGCACGTGAGTCTTCATCTCTGTCTTTTCACGGGCTCACGGGCGGCTTTTCCGCCTGAAGTCTGCAGTAAGTTAGAGGTCATTCCAGATAACCACAGGCTTCCAAATATGAAACAACCCTTCTTCCTTTAACACAAATCTCCCTTCTGCATCTCAAAAAACTGAAGCCCGGATGGCAGCGGCCTTCCCAGAGCCAGCCTGGCGGGAGCGGAGCGGGGCAGGTGCCTGGCCTTCCACCGCCCACCCCTTAAGCAAACACTTGGAAAAATACTTTAAATGTTCCAGATACTTGGTCTAATTTCAAGTCAGGAAAGCCCTTTTCAAATTCACCCAGCTCACGGCTTCTGTAACACTAAATCTCTCCTCCCCGAAAGTGACGAAGGGACACTATCACTGCCTTCAGGGACCAAGCGTGGTGAGAGTAACATGTTCACGCTTCTCGTCCATCACAGCCCACAGCCCCGTATTTGCCGCTGCTGAGCTCATGAATGTGTTTCCTCGTGCCATGTGAATCGCAGCACAGACACATAAACAGTGTCACTGGGACGCTTCGCTCTGTGTGTGAACCCACACAGGCTAGGGGAGGCTTCTTGGAGCTGGGGTTCTCTCTTCTTGGAAAACAAGGCCCGGGAATGCCACCACATTCTTCCCAGGTGTCAGAAGTCAGGGCAGCTGCCCCCCCAGCCCCCACTTCCCCCAGGTGTCAGAACTCAGGGCAGCTGCCCGCCCCCTCCACACCTTTGAGACTCCTCCCTGCCCAGAAGCTTTTCCTCCAGCTGCTGCTGCACCTGAGCTGGCCAGAGGCCTCACTCCCGTTCCCCAGGTGCCATTTACCTTACGGCTGCCGCTGTGCTGGGAAGCGCATCTGTCTCCCCGGTCTCTGCTGGCTGCCACATCCCGAAGCCATGCTCTTTGTCTCTGCTGTCCCAGCGGCTCTCACAAGGCCCTGAAGGGCGCTGACCCTCAAGCAGGCAGGAGACGCACAGATGCACAGTACACCCACGTGCTGGCTGAAGGCCTGCACTGGGCCTCGGTTCCCCATCGGTAACTCAAGGGGCTTGGTCTGGGGGTAGCAGCCTCTCAGGGTCCTGCTCCCTCCGGCCTTGTGTTTCCTGCTCAACCACAACAACAAAGCCCACGAATCAGTGAGCAAGGATTGCAGCCACCACTCTCTTCCGGAGAACAGTTAATACCAACAAGAATGTGCCTCACCATGGTGTGCCGGGGAGGGCTGGGTCAGAGAGAAATGCTGTTACTCCTAGATTTTTTGAGATGGTGAATAAGTTCATTATGATCATATCCCAACTTTATAATGCAGTTTATAATCTGTTTATCAAAGTATTTCCTTTTTGAAAAGAACGCTTTACCAAAATGTAAAGCAGATGCTCTGTGAGAGAGGAACGTGAGACTCTGAGATTCACCCCGAGCCTTGCCCTCTCATTGCAGACTTGGCTTTACATACCTGAGGCTGAAGGACAATTACATGGAGATACTCAACAGGGACAGTGACGTGGAAAGGTGTGTGCACCCCCGCTCAGGTGTGAAGGGACTTGAGAGTGAAAAAGGTCGTTACACGGTTCGGCATTTCGGGGAAAAGACAGATTCTCTATGTTCTCCCACAGTTCGCTCCCTCTCCTTCCCAGTGACAGCCCAGAATGTTCTGGAGAAGGGCCGGGGTGCAGCCACAGGGCCAATTCCCCGGGGTGGTTTTCCCTGGAGATGTAAACTGGAGTTGAGTGGAGAGAAGTTCACCAGCAAATGCGTTTTGGGTTAAACCTAAACTCAGGTTTCATGCAGGACGTTTCGGGCGTCTAGTGTGTTCTGGCCTCTCCCGACCCTCTGCCTCCTCGAGGGAAGGGAGTGGCAGCCGCCCTGGGATGACCATGAGTCCCGTGGGGAGGATCCCTGGCTCGCATGCTGGGAGCACAGCCTCCTGTTGAACACAGTTTGCACAATTATGCTTTTCAGTGGCCCGTTTGATGTTGGATTGTTTTACTTTTCATGTCTTTGAAACTCTTCCCGTTTTTAGGGAGTGTCTCTGTCTCAGATTGCTTATACCTGAGACAAGTGACCCATCTTGAGGTCTGACTCAGGAGAGTGGGTGGTGCCTCCTTTATCAGTAAGCACGAATGTGCCGTCAGAGTTCCAGCAAAGACACAAGATCTGCTGGTGCCAGCCTCAGAACGCCTGGATTTTAAAATCCCATTCTTAAGGAAAGTTAACTCCCGGTGGAAGGGAAAGGACAAACCCCTTGATTCTGCGGCGGCTCCTGGGCCCTCCACTGGCACCGGCTGTGCCCTCTTCACAGTGCCCTAGGCTTCCTGGGGGCCGGGGTGACCTGGGGGCCACGACTCACTGTTGTTGAGGCTCTGGATTTGCAGCCATGGAGGCAGCGAGGTCATGGCCGAGACGAGAGCCCCTGTCAGGGCTCTGCCAAGGAACCCCTGGCTCCGAACTATGCTGGCACCGCGGCTTCCCGCTGAGTCCAAGGCCCTTTGGAGGCTGAGGGACAGCAGTAGGGGCTGCTGAGCACTTCGGATGCCCCAGACACTGCACAAATTTTAGGAGCCTTCTAAGAGGACAGCAGTAGCCAAAGCATCAGCAGCCTTCACTTCTTCCGTGGTTTTATCTCTCAGGGCAACCCTGGCTCACTGGCAGAGATCCAAGCTCTGACACGGTTTTGAGTCTCTGCTCAGCAGCCTTTGGGGATGGAGTTGGTGCACAGGAAATGCAGCCTGCCTGGCAGAATCTGAGCCCGTGGCCTGGATTGGGTGGGGACGTGGTGAGGAGCCAGTGCCAGGTGCCGTGGGGCCCAGACTTGTTCCCCCGGGGGCACCTGCCGCGTCCTTCCAATCCAAGCCTCTCCAGCGTGTCTGTGCGAGGTCACTCCTCGCCCAGCGGCCCTCAGTGTGTCCCCCGAGGGAGGGCCAGGCCTGCCCCCGTCATTCTGCTGTGGAAGCTCCAGAGTTGCCAGACGGAATTGCGCGAGGACCCATGAGAACCGTGTGACCTTCTGCGTTTCTCTTTCAGGTTTGAATTGCTGGAAATTTTGAGTTTTGACTCAGTAAGAAGGAGAATGAGTGTCATTGTGAAATCTGCTGAAGGTAAAATTCCTTTTTCTCTTGATTAAATTATATGTGGTGATGGTGTTTTATTCTGATGACTAAATTCTACAGCTTTAAGGATTTAGAGTTTAAGGATGATTTATTTATTGTTTTAAAGTATAGATAAACCCTAATTTTTAATTTTTAAAAAGTGAAACGTTTTTGAAATGCTGAGGAGGGAGCCGTGGGCTCAGCACCCAGCCCCTTTCCCTGTCCCTCTTCTAGTGTTGAGCTGGGACCACTTGACTATTGAAAATGGCTGAACTCCATTTATGAGTGTTCCCCCGCTCATCCCCCACCGCCGTTCTCCCTGCCAAGCTACATGACATAAATATGTTTTTGAATAACCATTTTCAAGGAAAAGGTAATGTGGGTTTGCAACTATATCCATAATAATGTTCAAAATTGCAAAGCGAGCTTTGTTGATTGGCAGTTGTGGTGACCATGTGTCTGTGAGAGCCGCACACTTGAGTGGCTTATGCTCTGGAGCGCTGGGATGAGCAGTGGCAGACGCGGTCAGAGCCCTGTGGCCGCTGTGATTTTCTGGCTTACCTGCACAGTGGGCGCTCTCCTGGCCCCCCCAGTGATCTGTGGCTGTCCCTGTCCCGGGCAGTTCCCGCTCCAGGCTGGGTGGACGCATCTATGGTCCCCTGACCTCCCTGCGCCAAGCTCTCCCAGGCACAGACGGACAACCTCGTCTCCTCCCACCCTCAGCAGGTCACACATGACACCTGACACAGGCCACTCGCTGAACCCCGCAGCCCCTCAGTGTCCTGCCCACCGTGCCAAGGCTCAAAGGTGCAGGCCCCCTGGCTATTTGCCCTGGACCGGCAGGGACCATGGGCTCCGTCTGCAGGGCCCCCCTTTGCACAGCCATCGCTTCCTAAGAGTGCCCACCCACCGGCGCTCAGCTTCTCCCAGTGCTCCCTCTGAGGCTGTCACCCAAGTGTCCCCAGAGGGTGCTGCCCACAGCCCCACCGTGGCCTCGTTCCCCCTGCCTGCCATGGGCTTCCCCATAGGAAGGGCCTTTTACCCATCTGTCCTTCCCACGGAAAGCTGAGGAAGCCTCTCCTGGCCTCAGCCGCACAGCCGTGTGCAGGTTGTTGCACCGTCTATCCATCTGTGGCCACTGGCAGCCTGCACGCATCCCTAACGCAGAACCCACGCTCTTCGCAGCACCATGCTCATGTCGCACCACCCTCTGCTGAGTGCTCCTGAATCCTGTGCCATTCAGGGCACACTCCACGCAGCCTGGGAGTAGGGCTTTATCAAGAGCTGTGGGCACTCACTCCATGGTTTCCTGAAACCAGACAACCCCAGGCTGTGTTTAGCTCTTCAGAAAGTTGCCTGGCAGCAACCAAACAGCCACTCCCTAGAACCAGACAGACTCCAGGCTGGAGAGCCTCGTGCCAGCGTTCCCCAAGACGTGCTGGGTTTCACTGTAACACAGAGAAGATGGAACACGGCCTTCATCAGTGCCAGAGGCGCCTTTCTGATCAGGACCATGGCACCTCACTTTCTCTCTAAGACCCGGAAGGAGCTGCGGGGGAACGTGGTGGGAGTCTCGGTGGCACCCTGTGAGTCGTGGCGGCTCCGGGGTGGGTGGGCAGCAACTTCAGGAGGGTGCCGTGGCTGCCCTGGGGCGCTGCTGCCTCCCACTGCGAGGCACCTCTGAAACAGGCCACTGCATGCAGATGAGTCCAGGCTCCGCAGTGAGACGTCGCTGACTGCTGTGGAACAAGGAACAATCTGCATAAATGTTGCCAGGACTCCCGGGAAGAGCTTCCGATGGTCAGACCATGGGATCAGCAGGACGGGGTGTGAGAACAGGCTCTGATGTGCGAGACCGCTGTGTGCAGGAGGCCCTTGCCCCAGCTGGGACGAGGCGCAGTCCTGAGAGTCTCAGCCACTTGGAGTTATCTGGGATCAACGCATCCTGGGTGGGAAGTTCCTGGTCCATCTCATCACGTGGTCCTCCCTGTAGAAGTCGAATCTAGCTGTTGAGCCGTGGCTGGAACGTGCTGCCTGTGACCTGCAGGGCTGACCACAGTGCCCAGGAAGGCGAGCGTCAGCCACCCTGGAGCTGCCCCTGCCATGCGCTCACAGTCTTTGCTGCGTCCTGAATGCCCAAGACCTCAGGGCTCATACTGTGGGCTGTGCCACGGAACTCTTGTAAATAACTCCTGTTACCATCAAAAGCCTGAAGAGCCACCGGATCACACGAAGAATCAAGGTTGGAGGCATTTGCGCCATGAGAATCTCCCCGTCCGTACAGGGCGCCTGTGGACCTCCTAGGGCCTCTCCAAGGAACCGTGAGCTTGCACGGGAGACTGTCCTGCTGTCTGAAGCCAGGCGCTGCCTCAGCTACTTTTAAGAGATGTTTGAATAGTTAATTAACAAGTCATTCTCTAAGTAGTGATCATCCCAGGAGAGGCACACTAATTGCCCTGGAGGTCTGCCTTCTGGGCGGGGAAACCCTGCGGCCACCTCACAGCTCACAGCTTGCGTTTCCTCCTGGGCTCAGCCCTGCGGGGCGTGTGGCCACCGGAGCCCTATATCACCATCGTGGGGCCCCCCGTGACTTCAGCAGGACCCCCTTTCGGATGTCTGTATCTCAGTCCTGTGCCTTCCTGGGATTCTCCGCCACGGAATTTTCAGAAAGGACCTGGAAAGTCGCAGGCCGCTTGGCTGCATCAGGCATTCCCGTTCAAAGGGAGACATGAAGTCTTTCTCTTCGGGGCATCCTGCAGTGGCCACTGCACCCAAGGTAAGATGTAAACAGTGCACGGAAGGCCGACTTGGAAAGAAGAAAGAGGGCAACAAAAGCATTATTCATCCATACAAAAGAAAAGCAAGCAGAAAGGACGAAACAGAAGGAGAGTCCTAACTGTGCCCCCCCCCCCCAGCTCCTCCTGAAGCTGCTTCCTCAACGGCCTGTTTTCCAGCCGTTTCGGGCACAGTTGCTGTCATGCCTGGCTTTCCCTGTCCTTGAGCTTGTGTGTGAGACACAGCGATGGACCTCCCACCACGAACTCAGACTGGTTCTGTAGCCCTTTCCATTCTCCAAACGGCACTAAACCCTCTTGGTCCTGGAGGAGACAGGCCACCAACCACGGCTGCACCTGCGACACAGCCAGCCGCCTTGGGGACCGGACCCTGTGTGTTTGGTCACGGCACCAGCATGCACACAGCTCTGCATTAGGAACCACGTGCTTAGTTGTGAAACTGGAAGAGCGGATGCCAACGTGGCCTTCTGATGCTCTGTCCTCGGTATGTTTATTCCAAGGCTGTTCCTGACCAAGTCTGCAGGTGTCCTGTGTCTTATAGCAGAATCTGCAAGCTGAGACAGTGGGAAAGTTAAGCCATTCACATGCTGTTAGCATGAGTCGTGAGCCATGAAACGTGAATTTTCTAGTAAAAAATGTGTTGTTCAAGAATGCATCCTTATGTCGCCTGGACCGCAGTTCTCGCTTTAAACTGCATCTGATGAGAAGGCGGCACTGGCTGGAAGCCCTGGGAGTCGGGAAAGGGTTCTGACACCTGCTGGGTGGTTTCACCCCCAGGCCTTGCTTTTCTGTGCTGAGCAACTGAGACTCTGTGGTCCCACCAGTGCGGTTCTACAGGGGTCCTTGGGGGTCCAACTCCCAGCCTAAGCCTGCTC
>PVKP010017636.1:0-45686 GCA_004027715.1 Plecturocebus donacophilus | reverse complement strand
TGGGTCTCTGAGTGGACGTCCGGCTTGTTGGTGATGAAGTTTTTTCTGTTTCTTAGTTTTCCTTCGGGGGGCGCCCCTTCCCCACAGAGCTGGGCCTTCCCGGGTTCAGCTGTGCTTCTCAGTCCTCAGCGCTTCCAATTGTTGTTCTCCTTGTGGGGATGGGACCAGCAGAGCCCGACTAAAAGGGCACCACCCAGTCTCGCACACTCCGCACCGAGAAGCGCCGCGCCGGCCAAAAGAGTTGCCAAAAGATTCCCTCGCCGGGAATCTCCCAGTCCGTGGGCATCAAATATTCATCTGCAACTGCGGTGTCCACTTGCTCTCTGCACCCTCACCGTGAGCCACAATCCCGAGCTGCTGCTACGTGGCCATTTTGATCTCTCTCCGCCCGGTGATGAAGTTTTTCTGTTTCTTAGTTTTCCTTTGGCGGACGCCTGTTCCCCACAGAGCCGGACCTTCCCAGGTTCGCTGTGCTTGCTGTGAAACTCTAAGTCCTCAGCGCTTCCAATTGCTGTTTTCCTTGTGGGGATGGGACCAGCCGAGCCCGTCCGTCCCTTATACTCCGCACTGGGAAGCGCCGTGCCAGGCGCCAGCAAAAGAGCCGCGCCGGCCAAAAGAGTCGCGCTGGCGACCCATGTGGCTTCTCTGCCGGGACTTTCCCGGTCTGTGGGCAACAAAAATTCGTCAGAAAGTGCGGCGTCCACTCGTTCTCTGCGCTTTCACTGGGAGCTACATTCCTGAGCTGTTGCTAATCGGCCATCTTGGATCTCTCCTCTCACATACATTTTTGTAATGTATTTATTTTGTAACTTTTTAAGCTTAAAGTAATTATAAGCTGTCATTTAAAATGGCTAAAGAGTATTTCACAGTATAAATGCATCTTAATTTATATAGCTAGTCTACCAGTAATAGTATTTCTAGACTTTTTATTTTGTGATATTATAAAGAATACTGCAATGAGCATTCTTATCATCTAGTTAAAGCTTGTCTCTCATCCTTAATTACTTCCTGCAGGAATAATTCCCAGAAATTGCATTGCTCGGTATGTACATTACTTGAAATCTTGTGATGATCAGTAAAACTAAGCTGCCTTTCAGCAAGATGAAGATGATTTTTAACTCCTGTAGCACTCTCTTCTGGAGCTGCTTAATGCACACCTTCACCAACTGTGGTTACTATATTTGACAATTAAATATGTGCAATAGGAGTGCTGGTTTAAATTTGGATTTCTTTGATTTATGCATCAGGGTAAATAATAAGGAATTTTATTAGAAGTTTGTACTCTCCTTTTATGAGTTTGAGGCTACAGATTTTAAATGATAAAAAGTAAAACTAAAGAAGACAAAATAACATTTAAAGCATTATTTTCAATCCAGTAAAATATAATTCAACTCCACGTTATAAAACTAGCATAAGAGAGAAATAAGAAAGGTTTGTTCCAAGTTTAAGCACAAATGTCACTTGTGAACAAAGCTCTTACTCTGCATCTACATCTATGAAGGATCAGATCATTTTGTAAAGTGTCTGTCAAATTTTGGCTATTTTCTATTTTCTAGAGAGCTGAATGTTAAAAATCAATACAAATGTTACAGCGTTTATGCCACCTTTAGACGGGTTAGACAGACTCATGCCTGCAACATTCAAAGCCATTTCAAGTTTAAAATCTTGGTAAGGAACCTATTCCAAACTTCCAGAATCACAGCTGGCAGGCTATAATTTAGAGTTGCATACAGGATAATGTGTATTAGTCCATTACTAAGCTGTAAGTTGACACCAACCTTTGGAATTGCTTTCTCAGAGGAAATGCTGAAGAGCCAATGCTTCAATCATTTCCAACAGGGCTGGGAAAAACATTCAGACAAGCCATTAGATCCTTTCATCTCACATTTTGATGATTTTCATCAAAAGGGAGGTGGAAAGGGGGTGATTAGACACAAATTTTCACTCTGGTGAACATCCAAACATATACTTTTAAGCTCAAGACATTGATAACATATTGGCAAGTCTTGTCCCCACTTAGTGAACCATCCCAGTCACCCAGAATATCCTAATGGTAATGAACGAGTTTAGAGAGAGGGGATGGGATGGTGAGCAGATACTAAAGTAAACATTGCAACTCACATTTTGACAAGCAAAAGGTATTTCTGTGAATACCAACAGAAACCTTAAGTCACTGAAGATTAGGTTTCAGGTTTTCAGTTGCCAAAGTCTATGCTGTATTGCATTCTCCTTGTGAGATCAGAGGGTTGTCCTTTGGTGAGTCTGTGTGACTATATAAGCTTTGGCTAAGGCCACCTAATTAGTCACCTGAGTGACTTTAGGAGAGAGCCACTTTGGACTAGGATAGGTCAAAGATGTGACCTCCATTCCTGCCCATGCAGTTTATGGTATTTCTATGACAAATAAGCATTGGACAGATACTCCCCTTCAGCAGATTCCAAGTTGAACCACTGTGCTGTACTAGCTTTCCACATCTTGTTTAGGGATAAACAGAACTTGATCTAACTCTCAGCCTCCCATCAAAATTAGCTGAATTTTAAGGAACAATCAAAATTGTTCTAATGAGTAAACTAATGTGTTTCCACATTTCCCATTCTCATCAGAAGCAGAAAAATGCTACATCCTATCTAGCGCACTGCTGTCCGATGGAAATATAACAAAAGCCACATATATAATTTAAAATTTTCTACTGGCCACATTTAAAAAGAAAAAAGAAAAGATGAAAGTAATCTTAATAGTATACTCTAATAATAATCCAACATATTATATAACCAACATAAAATTTATTGAGATATTTTCCATTCTTTTCATACTATCTTCAAAATCCAGTGTGTATTTAGTACTTACAGTACATCACAAGTTGGACTAGCCACATTTCAAATGCACAGTAGCACCTGATGTCTAAGTGGCTACTATATTGGAAGGAACAGGCATTTAGAAATTAAAATGTTAATCAGGACTACCAAAGCAATAGAAGGACAATTTGAGACACAAAACACAGAAGACTGTATCTCAGAATCACTATGTTCATTTCATAAATGCACCAATGCAAAGAAACTTGAGAAGATGCTCTGTAAATCATCCGTTCGATGTCCATATATGCTTTCCAATAGCTTGATGACATCACACCCAATGGGGAAAACTGTTCTCAATAACAGACCCAAAGTAAAAAGCAATGACCCTCTCTTGTTTTTCCTTGGCAAATAATATGGCTATAAAGAGGTGCCCAATATGAAGAAAGTACAAAATTGTTCCCATGCCTTGGTGTCACTTCCTGATAGCCATCATGCCAATTAATTTCCAGTAAGTAATTTTTATGCAGGACCTGAATTTAAAAAAAGGTATTGGTAGATAATACTTGATTATAACCTTCCCCTTCACTCGAATGCCATTTGTACAGTGACGTTATATACTTTCTTAATGCGTGCATCTTGTTTAAAGCAATGAAAAGAATGTTGAACAAATATTATGGGAGAGTTTAAATTGCTTCCCAATCGTAACATAGCATTGTTTTAACTGTGTAGAGAACTTTTGCAAATAAGCTATAAAATGTTGTTATCCCACAAAAATGATTCTTCGAGTACGGTATTCCTCCATGTAACACAACCTATAATTTAGTAATAATAATAATATTTTACATGTGGATAGCACTTTACTATTTACAAAGCATGGTTTACACTGTCTCATTAACCTTCACAAGAAACCTTGTAAGGCATCGATGGCAAAATAAGCAAAATATAAGTTCTTTGTCACTGGCTTTTTTCCATCATTTTACTTCCTTTGGGCACTTAGACTATTTACAAGGTCAATGTAGGGGGTGTCCTGTTTTTTTAAAAAAATTACTTCAGTGACACTTTCAGATTGCTTGATTACATCTTAATGGTCATTGGATTTTCCCACTGAGTAAGTCAGAGTTCTTGTCCGACCTTATCCTGGTCAAATAAATTCTACGAGCCACAGCAATTCCCTTATTATCCAGTAAATCATACCTAAAGAAAATGGTGAGCTGAAGTCTTTACCCAAAGACTGATTAACCATGTAAGCCACTTTATATATAGTCCTGGCTGGTGTGAGAACAGCTAAGCCTCTGAACAATACCCCATACAACAAGAAAAAATATACGAAAATAAAAAGCCCCTGAAGAAATTAAAACTCTGAGGTCAAAATATGACTTTAGAAAAATCCACTCTGAGGATAGGATCAGGAGAGAAGTTTGATGAGAACTAATGAGCTAAAATAAGTCTTTAGAACTAAGAGTGCTCAAGACCAAAGAACTCAATTTCCATTTTCAGAAAAAAAAAATGTAGGTAAACGAAGAAGACATGGAAGGCTTTGAAGTGACAAATTATTAAATAGTTCCATCTTTTAAAAGTATTTAAGCAGTTTTTTTCAAAACTTAAGAGTCCTGGCTTGACTAGGGGCTGCTGCTTTTCCTTAACCCCTAAACCTAAAAGTCAACAAGGAAAACCAGAGGGAACCTGTTTGTGCATGGGGTGAAAAAGATACCATTTTTCTAATTATATATCAGCAACATATGTCCCAGCTCGTTGTCTTACACATAAAAGTGTGGGGAAGTCTGGGTATCACAAAAATAGCCCTTTTCTCCCAGCATGGAAATAGGAAGGAATGAGAAGGACCCAAACTTCATGTGTGGTTTTTACTTTCTCTTATGGTAAATGCCACACATGAAGTGCAGAAAAAAAGGCAAACCAAGCAAAATAGGTTTTGGTTTCCTTAGTTAAACAGCTCAATATAGTTGGAAGTTCCCTCATGCCAAAGCAAGCTAACCAATCAGTCCTTCTCCAAAGAGTTTTGCCTTCTGTGTCCTACAGAAATACAAAGGTTACTCACTCTAGAGCAACATTTGAAATACGTTTCCAAATACACAGAATCATGTTTAAGAAGGTTCTTGAATTACTGAGACCACCTTTCCACCCACCAATATTAAAAAAGAAAAGAAAAAAAATCCTGAAGAAAAATGTGATTTGTCATTTGATTTGAATGAAGATTAAAAATATAACACAGCAGCTGTTTAATTTTATGCCATTGAAATTCCAGTTTCGTATTTTTTAATTGCTACTATGAAAAATTCTTTGATTGCACTTGATGAAATTAAGTTTTGCCTTTTTAATGATTAAACATGGGAAAATTCAAGTGTCTTCTAGTTAACAATTTAAATTCTTGTGTGTGTTTAAAGATGAAGTAAAATCTACTGGGATATTATTTTGTTTCAAGGCTAGATAAAATACTTAGTAATTGCACAAAGCACTTGCTCACGCAGTTCTTTCAGAATGACTAAACTACTTCTTCAAAGATAAGAGAGCAAGTATTTACTGGGTTAAAAGGAAACTCTGGGAACCCACTGCTCACAACCATATTGCGACAGGAGTCATTTTAAAGAGGAAAATGACATATTCATCATCAGTTGTTGTGTGATAGTCTCATGAGTCACTGGTCAGTCAACATGCTCATAAATGTGGTGCATATTTGACTCCCAGGATTTCATTCTGGAAGATGACCAGGGTGTTTGCAGATGAGAGAACAATTGAAGAACCCACTGGCTCCTCAAAGACCCCAAGATCACACAAGGAGTTTTGGTGATGAAGCCCAGACCATGTGTTTCTGCCTGTAGGCAGAAAAGTTTGTCTCAGACGGTAAACACTAAGATGGAAACTGTGGAAAGAGCTAGACTTGGTCTGAAATAGATACAAAGGAAATAATGGATTGAAAGTGGGGCTTGGGCCTCACACAAGCACTCTCCCAGAAAGTGTCTCCTTGTCCTCTAGATGTATGGCACATTTAGGGATCTGTAATATTTTTGAACTTTCACAGTGATAATAGCATACTCCTTATAGCCATGAAATAACAAAGCCCCCCCCAAATCTTGATAGGTTTATCAATATGCAGGGTAAATTTTACACATCTTATGAACAGTTCCAGTTTTTAGATGGAAAAGTCATTTCTTTACCTCAAAGGAAATATATTTTACTTTCTTTTAGAAGTATTAGATTTATTAATGCAAGAAAATACAATGTTGTTTTGATAGACTATAATAATCTTGGTTTTATGAATATAGCTATCATATTAATAGCAATTGTGCACAGAAAGAGACAAATTAATTATTTCTAAACCATCAACTGAAAATTATACGATTCTTGACTGAATGCTAAAGGGGCCACTTACTACTAAGTTACTCAGAGAATTCTCCTCTATGGATAGTCATGGCAGTCCTAAAAATGGGGAATGAACTTTCTCATACCTTGCATCCTAACACTTTCTATAAGGTAGAATTGTAAGTCTATTTATAAGCAAAGGAAACCATGGTATTCAGAGCTCTGCTAACGGCACCTATGACAATAATAAATGTATATGATAGCAAACCTTGGAGAATCTGTTTTCTTTTGTCTAATTTAAACTCACCTCTTAAAAATCAACCCCAAATTAGGAAAATAATGACATTGAGATGTAAGAACAATATATGATAATAAGAATTATTTTTTAATGAACTTTTAATTTTACAGTAGTTTTAGTTTAAAGAAAACTTGCGAAGATAGTGCAGTCTCCTTACGGACCCCTGACCCAGTTTCCATATTGCTCACATCATATGTTACTGAGTCATTTGTCTCAACCAATACGGACACTCTCTAGAGTCCATTCTTTACTCATAATTCTTAACTTTTACCTAATGTCCTTATTCTGCTCCAGTATCTCATCCAGGGTGCCACATTACATTTATTCATCATGTTTCCTTAGGTGCCACTAGACATTCTTTGTTGTTGATAACCTTGAGAGTTTTTGGGAAAATAGATCAGGTATGTTCTATAATATTCTGGTAGTGAAATTTGCGTGATGTTTTTCTCATGATTAGACCAGGTTTGTGGGTGTGGAGGAGGAAGACTACAGAAGTAAAGTGCCATTCTCATCATCTTTTTTTTTGTTGTTTTTGATATGGAGTCTCACTCTGTAGCCCAGGCTGGAGTGCAGTGGCGCCATCTTGGCTCACTGCAACCTTCGCCTCCCAGGTTCAAGCGATTCTCCTGCCTCAGCCTCCTGAATAGCTGGGATTACAGGCAACTGCCACTACGCCTGGCTAATTTTTGTATTTTTAGTAGAGACTGGGTTTCATCATGTTGGCCAGGCTGGTCTTGAACTCCTGACCTCATGATCTGCCCACCTTGGCCTCCCAAAGTGCTGGGATTACAGGCGTGAGCCACTGTGCATGGCCTTCATCATCTCATTCTAAAGGCACATGCTACTAATGATTCATTGCTATTGATGTTGAATGTGATTGCCTGGCTGAAGCAGTGTCTGTCCAGTTCCCTGACCATAAAATTACTGTTTCCACCACTTTCTATATTGTGCTTCTTGGAAAAGAGTTGCTATGTAGAACCCCACACTTCAGGTATAGGGAGCTATGTTCTACCTCCTTGAAGATACGAAATCTACATAAATTATCTGAGATGCTTCTGTATGGGAGATTTGTCTATTCTCTTTCTTTATTTATTGCATCATTTATTTTTACTTTATTATGGACTCCCTAGCATGTATTTTCTACTCCTGAGAATAATCCAATAATATGCAATCATTTCATTGCTCAAGTAGTTCCAGCTTTGACCACTGCAAACTCTTTCAGTTTGCTCCTAAAGATTACTTTTTAAGAAGTTAATATATCTTTTCTGTTCTCACTTCATATTTTTCCCCAAATTATATATGAGAAGAGCATGCCAATTTTCATGCTGATTTTGAGCTGTTTTAAATGTCAAAACCAGATTTTTTAATTTGGTATGTGACGGTTCACACAGAGAGGACATGTTAGTTAGTGGACAATAAAATGTTTGCCCAGAGTTCAGTCCAGCTAGTCCTCTTAATTAAAACTATCAACAGTTGCAGATTTTCTCATATGATGTCATCACTTTTTCTCTTTTACTTTGTTTTGCATATTTACCTAGAAGTGGCCATGAAAAGAAGCCGATTTTTAAATTATGTAGAAACACGAAACTAAACATCAAAGATTAACTCTGTTTGTGAAATTAATTTATGTTTATGAAAATAGAATAGAAATCATACAGTATTTAGAGATAAAATTAGCATGGCATATTTTTAAATAGCCAACCCAGAAATAACTTCTTTCCTAGCCTTTGGAAAAACCTGTAAATCTGTAACATAGGTTTAGTAATAAAATATTATGTCTAGATGTTTTTGGTTTTTTTTTGGGGAGGAGGATAGTGTAACTTATGGAAAACATTATTCAGATATTTCAGTAAAATTAATTGCTAATTTGCAAGAGTGCCTAGCCTTATATAAATATATAAAAATACATGGCAAAACTCTGAGTTTATTATTGAGGAAACAACCAGCATGTTGTCATTAGACTGTCACTCCATAATATTTGAGTTGTCTACTCTGTACAAAAGCAACAACTTCTTCAGTGTCCTGCCCATCTTGTCTTCAAAGGCTAAAGTAAAACGCAGTTCCTGAAACTTTTGAGCAGTACTCTTTTAAGAAGATCTCACAAGATTTATGTTCTGATACACTGTCTATTAAAATGGAAGTCATTAATTTGGGAAATCGAGGCTGTTCCCCAAATGAAAATATTTATGACATTGTTTATGGGAAAATAATGGGGGCATGGTAAACAAAAATGTGTCCTAACAATAAAGAATTTCAAATAAGCAATGCAGAGGAAAATAGAGAAAAGTCAGCTCTATAAATTTTCTCTTCGAGGCCTCAGCAACCTTCCATTCACTTCTAGGAAGTTAGTTCTTTCTTTTTCCAAAGGAATTTCTTCAGCCTGACTGCTTTTACAGGTGCCAACAGCAACAAACCATAACAAAAAAATGCGACTGCTAAATGACACACATATGCACACCCACACATGCACATGTGTGCACACGCACACACACACACACACCTACTTCTCTCCTTTTTCCATCTATGCTTCCATTTCCCTCATGAACAAGAAGCTGTTTTGCCACCACCAGAAAGGGTGTGAGCACCTGAGCTCTTCTTCTTTGGTTAGCATGTGGGGAGGAGAAGAAGAGAAAGGAAATGACAGAAAGGAAAACTACAGACCCACAGGAACAACACCACCAACAAAATACCATACCAGGCAGCAGTGATCACTAGTGGACACTTGGACCGAGAGGCAGGGAAATTATAATGTGACCCATAGGTGTGAAGTGGTAAAGAAAGCCTGACTCCCTCATTTAATTCAATCAGTCAAGATTAAATGGATTCTCCTGTGCAACAGAAGAGTAGGGTGTTTTTACTCCCTCCACCAATTTGAAGACAGGGAAACAGAGGCAGAAAGGTCAGCTGACCTCCTAAAGGCCACCCAGCAAGCCTCAGCTTCTCTTTGAAATAAAGGTTTACTTTAGATACTCAAATAGACATTTTAAAATGTTGTTCAAATCCAAAAACCTCAACCACTGGCCCCCATGTTTACAGTTCGGGATTATACAAATTTCCCTTGGTCCTCTGAGGCCTCATCTAAGAGACTTGATTGATGCTCTCCTGCAGCCCCAGGCCAAGGGGCAGAATGTTTCATGGAGAACACAGCCATTAGCTAATGGAAGACATTTTTCATCCTGTGGAAGGACAGCCGACTGCAGCCAGCTACAGGGCTGGCCAAAAGTGGCACCTACCAGCTATGAAGGACGGCGAGTGCCCAGTGCCCACAAGGTGAAGAAAAACCACATGAAGCAAAGTTCAGATCCACTGAGAACTTTATCACGATGCTGTTGGCACACACTGACGCTACCACAAAGATGATTAGCAAATGCAATGCCCCGTAGTATTTTTGATACTTTCTATTTCACCACAACATCTTCAGCAACTTGTACTGTTCTTGAATGACTGAAGGGGTTGGGGTGGGGTTCTGTAAATATACCTATATAAGTGGTCTTAGGAGGAGGTGCTTAGGCATAGCATTTTCTTTGGAAGGATACTCGGGAGAGCTTTGGCTAGAAACTTTGACTTGACGCTGTATTTACATAGCAGTTTATAATATTTTATAAATATTGAGGGACTGTCAATAGTTCGTCTCAAAGAATGGAGGTGCTGGAAGGCTCTTCCTCAGATCACCTCTCAGCACTGCCTGCCTGAAAGGAGAGAAGGCTTTTGCGTCTATAAAATCATGCCCCTCCCACCCGCTTCTCACTACTGAAGCCACCGACACCCCCTCCCCAGTCCACAATCCAGAGGCCAAGGTTGCACAGATATTTTCTCGTCACTGAACCAGGTCAGGGGATAACTGGCAAGGCCGGTTGGAAAGTAAAAGTGTAAACAGGCTTTTATTTTCCCCTTCTTTTGGCTCTCCATGAACAGAACTTTCACATAAGAACCTCAAGCTGATGGAAAAATTAGATAATCACACCCGGTTGTCCTAAACTACCATACTCATCCTTACGGTGGGTCAGCTAAGGGCTCCGCAGAAGAGGGAAGAAATACTAATTGCTTCGCTTTATTGATGCCTTTGGGGAAACGAAATAGCAAAAGACACAAAGAAACAACTTTGATGAATTTAAGACAGTTTTCTCATTCTGATTGCTTTGACTGAATTAAGATAATTTCCATGTTTTTAAAAGTGCTGAAATCAGGCAGGGAGTTTTCTAAAAAGTAAGCCAGCAGCACCCTCTACTGGCCATTTTTCTGCAGTGTGCAGAATCCAAGACAGGACAAAGCGAAGAAGTTGGGTTTAAGAGACATAGGGAAAGCTGCATATGTCAAGAAAACGATCAATGGTCACATATTACAGGTCATATGTGAAATCGTAGCTATTTCTCAATGGTAAGGTAAGTACTCTGTCATAAGATATAGAAAAACTCGGCCCTTATATGGAAAACACAAAGAGAAAATGGAGAACAACTTAGATCTGATAGAATACAAATGTTTACTGATTATCGTTTTTTATAAATAAACATATTCAAATATTAAACAAAAATTTCCCCATTAGAGGAAACTGTTCAAATAAACATGGAGTGATATTTCTGAAGCCATAATTTAAGCCAGTTTTTCCACTCAGATCCACACTCTGCTTACATACTCCAGTTTCAAATTTAAGGCGAAGAAAAGCTTGCCAATCAAAGGCTTTTATTGGCAATGGAAGATAAAGTTCCATAAGCCCACAATCAACTGATTTTATATGGGAAACATTTGATTTTGAGAAATGTTTTTATACTTGAGAAAGATAATTTTTAGTTAGAAATATTTCCATCTGTGGCTAGTTTCTTTTAAATAAATATTTTAAATACAGGCACCAGTATGACTTCTAGATGTTCTTTGTCAAGCAGTTCAGACACAATGGTATAGGGAAGGGTATATACTCTCAGAGAAAAATCAAATCTCACAGCTTCAAAAGTAGACAGATTCTCAGAGTACTCATAACTAGCATTTACCTTAAGGCAAATAGATCTCTTTTCAGGTTGGGGAGATCACTTTTCTGCTGTTGAACAGATACGAATGAGAAGACTACCAAGCTCGGTTTCAGTTTCTCTGCCTGTGAGCTGCAATGGGAAACCCTATTTATTGACACATCCCAACTTAAACAGAAGAAATAACCTAACTGAAAAGCAGACAAGTAAAATGTTTTGACTTTGTTAATATGGGAATTTGTATCATATAAATGTATAGCCCATTTGAGTGAAAAGTGAAATTTTCTGATTTCATTTCATTGACAATGAAGGAGGAATTGCATTCTGTGAATTTATGAGTTTTATTTGACTGCAATTTGCCACAGAGTTCTGTAGAGAGTAGCACTGAAAAAAAAAAAACATTGAATATATCGAGAGTTTCTCACACATGTAGATTTATATAATTTTATAGCTCCAAGTGAACAGGAGGATCATTTAATCTAACCCCAGTCTGTCAGGACATAACTCCTCTTAGTACTCAATAAATTGTTTCAAAAAATAGCTTTCCCTGAAGTGCATAGAAATAAAACATAAATATGCTTTAATGATTTAGGTTCATAAAATCAAAGCTCTGAAGATAGATGTAAGTTCAAATCCGAGCATCCCATCTCTTTAGCTATGTGACTTTGTGTTAGTCAAGCCTTTTTGATCTCAGGCTCCTGATCTATAAATACTTTTCAGGGTTGCATTGGAGATAATATGCGCAAAGCTTATGGAACAAAAGTACTCAATGAATGATAGCTATTACTATAGTTTGTTATTATGTGTTTGTCCTCCTTGGCTGTCTTTATGACCATACAAAAATGTCATGCTTTCTGAATTAGGAAGAGATTAATTAGCTAAGTAACATGAAGAAAATGTTGGCACATGAAATAGAGTTCATTCACTATGTCATTTAAGATACAACTGAGATCATTCATTTCAGGGTCGAGCAATGGATCTTGAGCGGCATAGAGGAGAAATAAAATGCCACAAGATTTCTGCTTTAATCAAAAGTCTCATCTTAATTAAAAAGCAAACAAGTGATTCCATTTAAGAGAAGTGCATGAGCAATTTCATTTGCTCACTTTCCCTTTCAGGATATGACTTCCGATTACTCAAATAAGATTTCTGGAGGGAAAGGCCACGAGACCACGTGCCACAGATGGGCACAGCTGGCACCCAGCAGACAGAATACAGACTAGACCTCTGTAATGAATTTAAGGGAAAACATGAATTAATGCAAATGCCAATCCTCAAACGCAGACTTCATTCTCAAATTGTACACCAGTGGAGCCACTAATAAATTATTAGGTAGCTTCATTTTGAAATGCTTGTCCAACATTAACTAATTTGACCGTATGATATTTTCAAAGGGATAATTATTATTCTCATCTTGCAGATGGGGAAATAAAGCGGGATGATCATCACATTTAAAAAGGAACATTATTTCATATTATGACTAATACCATATTCAGTTACCAATTTTATTAAAGGGTGAAAATATTCTGTCTGCATTAAAAAAAAAAAAAAGACATGATGGATCCAAAATGGGTAAGAAGTGTATTTCGAGTTTTCTTTTTAAATTATTTGCTCTCTTCCACAATCCACAACCCACAGAAAGGATTTCAAGTGGCTTATAAAAATAACCATAATACAAAAGGATATAGTAAATAATCAGGAATGTTCTAATAAGGGGAAATAATAGAGACATGGACAAGAAAGCAGCCCCATCCTATTCAGCTGCTGTAAGTGGCTCAAAGCTTCCTAGTGAGGAAAGAAAATGAAAATATTAATATGATTCACGCTGTAATAGATGAAATGTGCTTTGAATTGTTTTTCCAGGAGTAGTAGGTCTGGTGCCCCATTCAGGCCTTCTTGCATGGTATTTCCAATAAACCTACCAACCCAGTGCCTGCTTAGGTGAATGTATAGTTCTAGCCATGAAATAGGTCAAAGCTAAAAGGCTTGCAAACAGAACAAATGCACAATTCTGCCCAAGATTAGAGCATCAGTTCTTGTGAGACTTATTCACTGTCATGAGAACAGCATGGGAAAAACTGCCCCGTGATTCAATTACCTCCCATGGGGTCCCTCCCATGACACATGGGGATTATGGGAGCTACAATTCAGGGAGCTATAATTCAGGATGAGATTTGAGTAGGGACACAGCCAAACCATATTACCATGTCCAGCCCTCTTTCATATGTGTGGCACCATGCCCCCACCCCCCGCAGAGCTCTGTCCATTTTTACATCAGGACCACTTTACTTGGCAAGTATCAGTTTATGAAATAAGGCTCACTTTCATTTCAAGAGAACTAAAACATAATATCCATATATGAACCTGAAGATGCAAACACATTAACATCTGTTTTTTCCAATCAGGATAGAATCATGAACCAGGCTCTGGCTCCTAAATAGAGGTGCAAGTGATGAAAGTGACACTAGCTCACCTTAAGCAAACAAACCAAAGGAAAAGGTCCACATAAAAATATTAACAGACTATTTTTGCCAATAGTGGTAGAGCATTAATCAAAGGGATTTAACTAGCTTTCTTTGTTTTTCTTAGCCAACTTAACAAAAGTTGGTCCTCATTTTGGGAGCATGGGGGAGTAACTATTTTCAAGGATGCATGAAACCAGTCCACTGCCACAATACTAAGATACAGGAAGTCCAACTCGGTCTATAGCCCACCAATCTCCTGCCTTTGTGGTGGTCCTCCCACTGTTTAGAAGCTGATTCAAACAAAGGCAGAGGAAGGACAAAAGCTGTGGGTTGTTAGTCCTTGACCAGGGCTGGTGCTAATGAGACTCTAGACAATGGGCTAGATTCAGTAGATTAGATCTACTGACAATGGCCTAGACTTAATTCAGTCTAGACAGACTGAATCTCCTCCTTCCTGCTTCCAAAGCTGCTGACATGTTCGCCAAAGAGGGACAAGCCTGCATGTATGGCTAGGACAGTTCCTTCTCTACTGCTAGACAGGTGCCTCAGTGGGAATTCTTCTGGCAGAAAAACCTGCATATGATCAGAACAGGATTTCTCACTATTAATTATTCACTCTATGTCCCTGAAAATCAAAAGTGGAAAAGACCAGCTCTTCAACCTGAGCCACACGCACTGCACACCCTAAACAGGAGGGATTAAATGTCCTCAAAGGCAAATGTCCTCTAGCCATGGAGAACAGAACAAGCCAGAGAAACTCCTTCACTCCAGAACTGCCTTTTCTCTCCTTTCTTAGCATCAAGCTGTTCAAGTGGGCCGGGCACGGTGGCTCATGCCTGTAATCCCAGCACTTTGGGAGGCCAAAGCAGGCAGATCGCCTGAGGTCAGGAGTTCGAGACCAGCCTGGCCAATGTGTTGAAACCCCTGCTCTACTAATAATATGAAAATCAGCCGGGCATGGTAGCACATGCCTGTAGTCCCAGCTACTTCGGAGACTGAGGCAGGAGGATCTCTTGAACCCCGGAGGTGGAGGTTGCAGTGAGCTGAGATCACGCCACTGCACTCCAGCCTGGGCTGAGAGCAAGACTCTGTCTCAAAAAAAAAAAAAAAAAAGTTCAAGCAAGTGAGTGTTAAATAAGCAGACTTAAACAGTTTGGATTACATGTTCACAAATTTGGGTGCTTGGGAATTCATCCTGCAGATGAGGGCATCCTTTATAATCTCTGAAGTCTTCTTACAGATAATCTGTAAATAGTTACACCTAGTTGCAGTGACGAAACACTAGCTATATATATTTTTCTAATTTATCTTATTGGTAGGAAAGCTCCCTCCCCCTTTATTTTTGTGACAGAGTCTTGCTCTGTCGCCAGGTGCCAGGCTGGAGTGCAGTGGCGCGATCTTGGCTCACTGCAGCCTCTGCCTCCTGAGTTCAAGCAATTCTCCTGCCTCAGCCTCCCGAGTAGCTGGGACTACAGGTGCACGCCACCATGCCCAGCTAATTTTTGTAATTTTAGTAGAGATAGGGTTTCACCATGTTGGCCAGGATGGTCTCGATCTCTTGACCTTGTGATCCACCCACCTCAGCCTCCCAAAGAAAGCTCCCTTTAAAGTAGCGTTTCTCAAGATGACATCTTTAGACCAGCAGCAGCAGGTGCTGACCTGGGAACTCACCACATGTGCAACTCACAGACCTAACTTCAGACCTGCTGAACCAGAAGGTCAAAAGATGAGGCCCTGCAATCTGGTTTGAACACACTCCCAGGTGATTCGGACACACGCTCAAATTTGAGAATCACTACCTTAGAGTATGTTGTTTCCTGTTTCCTAGTGGTTCAACTATTTCCTAAATATAACCTTGGGCCTCTGTGTCCTTCATGGGCCCATTTCCAATCAGCCGGTTCTGAGGAGGAGTGTTTGGTATCATTCCTTCCCTCCTTGCTTTCCTTCTTCTCACCTCTGGTCGGCCTTTTTTGACCCTTAACTGAAGCAGAGAAGTACATACCAGCACTGCCTCAGTATCACCTCTGTGGGGTCTCTCCACCAGCCCCACTCCACTAATCTGCGTCATTCTCAGACTCTGAATGCCTTCCTCCTCTGGACTGGACTTCTCCTCGCCATCATGGCTTACCTCTGGCTTCAGATCAATTCGCTTTGGTCACCCACACGTTCGAACCCCCAAAACTGTGAAGTTTCTTTGGCTTCAAGACTCCTTTTCTGTTTTAATTTTTGACAGCTGTGGGATTATCAAGCCTTGTTGGCCTATTTTTTATACTGTGTCTGGAAACATCATCATAGCTGTTGGCAGACTAGCCCAGCTATCCCCACACTTGAGTGAGAATGCCTCTTCGGAACTCTTCCAAGCTAACCTCCTAAAAAAGCCACACCTTCAAAGCATAGCTTTTACCTTGTTATCCCTTCTTACCTCTTATTTTTAAAAGATTCCAAATCTTTAATCTTCACCACTATCCAAAAAATAATGATCATGATAAAGGTCATGATGATAAAGGTGATGATGGCCAATATCATGATGGCCAACATCTATTACATGCTAGTCATGAACAGCTGTGAGCTATCTGTATGTATGATCTGATTTCATTTTCAAAACAACCCTGTGAGAGGGTGCTATTGCCTCTCTTTAACAGGTGAGAAATCTGGGTAATTTCAAAGTTCAAGTAGCTAATCAGTGACAGCAATAGGACTTGAACCCAGTCTGTAACCTATAAATGCCCATAATTCTTATACCCATTCCTATTCTTCTAATGTCTTGACAAGGCATCCAAAGCCCAATGCAAGCTGGTTGCCTATTACTCTTTTATGGGAATTCTCTGCTCTACTATACTGGACCTAGCACACCTGCCTCCAAACCCTCACTAATGCCCAGGAGGCCTTATCCTACCCTTCAGCCTCTCTAAATCTTAATCCATGCCTCAGAGCCCCAGCTCAAGGCTTACCGCTTCCAGGGATAAGTGTCCACTTTACATGGATTATACATGCATGGATGAAGGGCTAGGAATGTCAGATAATATAGAAGAAAATACAAAACATCTGGCTGCTGGACACAGAAGTCCTGGATGCCAGTTAATCCGGATGTGAGGAGGAACAGATGGGGTAGCATTTAGGAAGCTGTATTATTTCAGGTGTGATGTAATAATGGCTAGAGTTAGGGTTTTAGCGCCGGGAGTGACACGAAAGGGATGGGAACCAAGACATCTGAAGAAAGAATTCACAGGCCTTAGGATGGACTTCATATGAGGTGGAAATGAAAGGAGGAAGAAGAATTCCGAGTCCTCCAATTCTGATGGGTCAAACAAAGCAAGAGCAAAACCTTCATCCTTACAGCATCCCTACCCGGGTGACAAGGTAGGGATGATGCAAGAAAAAGAGGCAGTTTCTTGCAGAGGCCTAACAGTGGGGCCAGCCCTGCAACCCATCTCCTGACCTGGAGACCACCTCGAAAGTGCACTTGAATCAAGCACAACCCCAAGAGAGAAAGATGAAACAGATGTAGAACAAGGCTTGGACCAGGTAATGCAGGTCTCAAAGCACTTAGAAAGGAGTTTGGATTGATTTCAAGAGCAACCAGATCCTGGGCCCCAAATCGGTGGCTCACATTCCCAAGCTCAAAAAGGCAAAGGTTAAAGAACTTGCCACACCAAACTGGGTTAAATGTATATTGCTGAGTTTTTGGTATATAAAAATAATTAAAATAATATAAATTTTCCTTAAAAAAAAAAGAGCAATCAGAAACTGCAGAAGGTTTTTAAGCAAGGGGGTGATGTGATTTACTTACATTTTATAATATTAATAAATTTATATTATCACCCTCCTTTCTTCTGCCAGGTTCTTCTCTTCCTCCTTCCTCTTTTCTTTCATGGTCCAGGATCCAATTCCTTCACATTCCAGGACAGCAGAGAGTGTGAGCATGCCCAAGCCATACCCTCTGCAACCCCAGCTCTAGCACAATGTAGTCACATAAAAGATGCCCAGTAAACACAGGTTTATAAAATGAATAGATAAAAAATGGAATCTGGACATGTCTTTGTTTTACATGCAATTTGCAACAACAAGGTTCTCACAGCCAAAGATGTGGTTAGGAAACATCCTCATTGCTGCTACAGCTCTAAAAATATCCAAGTTGTATTTTCCATCCCCCTACTCTGCCCCTACCCTCCAAGTTTCCAAGTTTCTGCAAAGTTTTCAGCAGGGTTTTTCTTTTTCTTTTTGCTGTCTCATTACTGAGTTCCTCTTCTCCTACCCATGAACTGTTGTCCTGCCATTCTTTCCCTTTCATTTAGAATCATCTTTATCCCAAATGTCTCTTTGGTATTTCATCAGTCCTCACATCCTTTTTTGTCTGTTCCAGGAATAAACCCAGTCTTTTTTCTTCAGACACTGTCTGGGAGAGCTATGCCCAACTCTTTAATTTCCCCCCACTGCCATCCCATAGTCCTCCCATCGACCCTACTCCCTGGCTTGCAATGCAGTTTATGTTTTGTCTTAAAAGTAGTCTTTTGCTTCTTTAGAGGTCAAGATCATATTTAACAAGGTACGTTTTACTACAACTCTGGATATGATAACGCAACGATGCCAGCTTCCCAGTGCTGCTCCTCTGGGGATGCTCTGCCGAGCGCTCTGCTCTCCATGTATCTAAGCCCACAGCCTCTTTCTAAACCAACCACTGGGCAGAATCATGGGGAGTCCTAGATTCCTGGGTTGCTTGTGAGCAATCAAGGTGGCTCTCCTGCATCTGGCTGTGGATGAACCCCCACCCCATGCCTCACTCAGAGAGGCCAGACGACTGAATGCTAAATCCTACAGATTAGCTAGAAAATTGCTCAGGAAATCAGAGAGTTGAAGAGTTGTTCAACCAGCAATATTTAGCCATTTGGTATATTACTTCCTTTTGAAGGAACATCATGAGGAACATCCTTGTTTTTTGATGCGAAAGCCTACATACATTATTTTCCTCAAAACTCTTTTAATTGTCTCATCATTAGTGCCTACCAGTGTTTTTTAAATCTTTGATATTTAAGGGTATAGCACAATAGATGTTAAATCTATAGATTGCTATTCAGGTGTCAAATGCTTGCTTGTAGAATGAAATGTGGAAAAATAGCTGATTTGCTAAGCTAGAGAGCTCCATGATATGTTCTATAAAAAGTTTTTGATTATTTTATGAAAATAAGTATATGATATATACATTCTTATTAGACTCTATAAGAGCAGTTTCCTTGCATGGGTGGTCTCCATCTTCTCGCACAGTTGTTTAACAAGGTTAAAAAGAGCATTTTGTGATTTTGTTCCTTAAATAAGATACCCACAGACTGCTTAACTAAATTTGCCAACACCTAAATACTTTTATTAGTTAAAATGTTATAAAAAGTAAATAAAACTTAACAATTACAAAAAAATTCCATCTGTCACATTTAGTTGAATTTACTTACATAATTTCCAAGTATTGTTTTCATTCCATTTATTTCTTACTACTCATTTTTTTTTCAAAAAATTGAGCTTAATTTGATAATGCTTTTCTACTTTTCCATGTAACTGATAACCTGTTAAAACATTATTCACTGAGTTCATATATATGAAACATTTTCTAAGACCAAAAAAAAAAAAAAAAAGAGTTGATTGAGACACACTTTCTCTCAAGTAGACTGCCCTATGGTCTGTTTGAAAACAAGGGCCACGCGAACCGATACAGTCCTGGTGAAAGGCAGAGAATGAGGACGGGAACCTGCACAGAAGAGGCTGTAGGAACTATTTGTGAGGAGATGACTCTTGGGCTTTCAGCAACGGAATGGGTGGCGTTGGGGCTAAACAGCAGAGGGAATGTCACTGGAAGAGTAGGGAAGAGCAAGACCGCATGGACAGGAATGTGATTTGACCTTAGTGAAAAATGCAGAGACTAAACTGGCTGAGGCTCAAGGGCTCCCTTGTGCAAGTGAGAGGAGGTTAGGCATGCTGTGCACAGCTTTGAGTGCCAGATTATTCTGGAAGACAGAAGCCCTAACGTTTCCCCCAAAACATACAGGGTCATTCTGGCAATTATATGATGGCTTATGAAAGCATGCACTGTGTGATCTTAACTCATTTTCAGGTACTCACTGAAACTCATGAGAGTAAGGCTGCTTAAAACATGAAAATATGGGGCAAGGATATGTGCTCATATCCAAATATTTTTCCACTGTTTTGCATTACCTGAGAAGTGTGGGACAAAAAAAAGCAAGTAGCTCAGAGATCAACAACTCTGTCTTTGACTGAGCTGCTGATTTCAAAGCGGATGTTCTGCAAGCAAATCTCGGTAAGGAAGCTGAGAAAGCACAGCTGCTTGGAGAGCTTAAGTGGTTTAGCTTAATTCCTCTGTAAACTGTATTTTAAATGACTATGAAACCACAGTTCTATGACTGGTATTGTTTAAAGAGATGGAAGCCCAGCTAACATGCTTTGATTTTCTTTCATAAATATTCAGATTTATTCTAAGACTTTTCTCTTGCAGTATCTGAGAATCAACCACTTGCAAGCAATGAAGACCGGTCCGTTCACTGTGTATCCTGAGGACTCTTTCACAAGCATTTAATTTTTTTGGAGCCTCATAGACTGTACTCTTTCAGGCTGCTTGATAATGGTGCTCTCTATAAATAAAAGAAACAAGAGCAAATGTACTTCACCCTGATTTCCACAAAAATTCTCCCACCACAATAAATATAGCACAAAGCTTAAACATCTGTTTTTTGAATGATGAATATAGCAACTAAGTCTCAATCTTGTACCGAAGAAAAAGGCTAATTCTAGGAATAAATGGGAGTGAAAGATAAATCCTTCACCAAGATCAAGGACTCAGTGAGCACATGGGTGGAAAACAGGTAAAGGTGGTGTTTTTAAGACCCTCAGAAAAGTTTGATTAAAAAACAAGAGCCACAGATTTTTAAAAAAATAAAAGGCATCCATATGAATCAAGCATCTCACTCTGTGTCAAGTGATCAAGACCCTTTACATATAATATCTCAATATACTGTATATGGTATTTAATTTTTAAAATACCATATACAGTAAATTCTGTTTTCACACTTCCAGATGCAGAAACCACGGCTCAAGGGGATTAAGTAACTTGCTCAAAGTCACAGTTATAAGTGGTGAAATAAGAATGCAAACCCAGGTCTCTCTGGCTCACAGCAATCCATGCTATATTCATTACACCACAACAAGGAGAAGGCTTTCAGAAATAATAGCAACTTCAAGAAATATATTTTACACATAACTTAAAAGGGCTACTATGTCTATCAGAAAACTGTTCAGTCTTTCCCAGAAAAAATATAGTTCATGCAATAATCTGCAGTGTATCTTCAGTGGGTCCTTACTATTGGGAAGTCCTGTTGCTAAGATGCATGCCCCCAAGAAGCATCCAAGCCAATTGGAGAGCTGATAACACAGAGAGATAAAAAGATAGTGTATACAAAACAGTATATCATTAATACTGAAATGAATGACTATAAACACTACAAAGTGTTCCAGTTAAGATTAGAGAGAGCTACTTTTACATTGGACTTCCCAGTGGAAAGATCAAAGCAAAGGTGAGTGGGGCTTAATCTTGAAAGATGGGTAAAATTTTAACCTGCTCACAGTGTTGACAGGATAATGAAATGCCATATATGAAAAAAAAAAAAGCCCAGACTCAATGGAGTGTTAGCAGAAGTCCAGTCTCTATCTCTGCCCCAAGAAAGACAAAATCCCTAGAGAACATCTCATGCAATAAAATGAAAGATAAATCCTTTGGCATAATCAGGGACCCAACGTGAGTGTGAGGCATAGGTCAGGAAAGAAGAAGGGCAATATTAGCATGAGTCTCGGCATCTACAGTTGCTAAGCTTAGGGGAAAATGACAGTGGCCTTTTTAAGAAAAAAGGGTGCAGATAATATGAGTCTGCAGTTGAGTAGGTGTACAACTCAAAGTACAGAATCTTGTCAGCACTCAGTTTTGTATTCATGGGAGCTATCCAGGGTACTGACTGATTCTATTCCAATCTCTCTGACCCAGTGGACCAAGGCTTGCCTTAGTGTTTCTGCACATGTAACACGTGAACCTTTTTACTTCATCTACTCTGAAACTACTGCTATTTACGACCTCAATTACTTTCCAAGCCAAACTGCACTTTGTCTGTTGCCTGCTATGGTTTATAATTCTAGGCCATCAATTTGGCTTCCAATTGGCATTCCAACAGGTAAAGAAAATACTGGAGGCATTATAGGTGAAAATAACACTTTAAACAAGGGTCAGAAACAATAAATTGACCCATTTGCTTGAACTAGAGAACTTATATAGGGAAACTGTAGAAATAAACCTGGAAATGTAGGCTGAAACTAGCTTGTGAAAAGTATTGATTTCAATGCTAAGGTATTTTTACTTTTTGCATAGGCAACTTCAACATTCTGACACTCTGAACATTTTGTTATTTCCTAACAAAAATAACGTTAGGAAAACCAATATGGAAATAACATGGCAATGGGTCAGAGAGGAAAGATTCATTTGGCAGTCAGACAGTTCAAAGGAGCTAAAAGTTTTTAGAATGTACACTTTAACTGATGAAAATAATTTTCAGGGATTTTGGATTTCAAGGAAAATGTTCTCCAAGAATTCAAGATCACATTCCCTTCCGCTATTTTCAAAAAGCTTGTTATTGGGATGTCTGTATATATATTTGTGTGCATGTGTGTATATGTGTGTATATATAGACGTACACACATATGTATATTTACATATGTATTTTACATATATATGTAAAATGTCCCCAGTACTAATCAATATGCAAATCCTAAAAGAATGTTCTATGATGTCTTGCATCTGTCATTGACTGAAAATGTGTCTCTTCATCTCCTAGTCTCCAGTCTCCTCCCATTTTGCTATAAATAATCTGATCAATTTCTCAATGCCGAGTATCTATCACTTCTCTTTTGCAGAATTAGGTAGGCAAAGCACGTCACTTAAGGCTTACTAGGGTGTATTCTCCTTCTGTCCTCCAGTCTATCCAGCAGTTGCTCTGAAAGTCAGCTGGCTTCATCTTCCACAGATGATGTGGGAAAGAGGAAACAGGATCAATAACCTGGGGTCTGGCTACAGTCCAGGTCCTTGTTAACAGTACTCTGGAAGTAATGTCATGTGAATTCTGTGATGTTGATGACCTTGTGCTATAACACAGTTGCCAGATTTAGGGCAGTCTAAACCTCTCCATGGACCCTAAAATAAAGGGCTAACCAAGCCCACTTACCAGCTGCCTAGTATCTATGCCTCCAGAAAAGTAACACAAAACTGGACTAGAAAACTTTTCTTTTTTAGATGGAGTCTCACTCTCGCCCAGGCTAGAGAAGTGCAGTGTCCCGATCTCAACTCACAGCAACCTCTGCCTCCTGGGTTCAAGCGATTCTTCCACCTCAGCCTCCCAACTAGCTAGGACTACAGGCATGCACCACCACGCCTGGCTTAGAAATCTTTTGATCTGGCCATAAAATGTTCCCAAGCTGTCAATGCATTCTCAGGACACTGCTGTTCCTCTCCACCCACTTGTCTCTAGGCTCTCTTTGGGAGTCACTTTCTGCTCTAAGTCAAGTTCTCCCACAGCAGCACCCACTACTTTCTAGCATTCAACTAAGTACACCCAACCAATGATGCACATTCTTATTCTTTGGAGTCAAACAAATAGAGATTCAAATTCTGCTTCTAATAATTATTGGTTGTACTCTCACAGAGCGCTACAACCTCTGTAAACCTAGTTTCCTTACCTATCAAAGAGGAATGATTGAACTCACCCCAGAGAGTTGTCATAAGGATACATTTTAATAAGGGATCCAAAGCACTTAGCAAGGCATGGAAAATGGAAGCATTCAATAAACTATGAATTCTGATGGTAATAAAATGATACTATATCATTTCTGTTCTTTGCAGAATATTCACAAGACACTTGGTTTTTCCACAGGCTGAAACTTTTCAAACATTAAGTCTCCTCTCTGCCTCTTTGTTTGTGGGTCTTTTATTCCAGTTCCAAATATTTTCTTCACATTTACTTCTTCTGGGTTCCAGTCCTTGGCATGGATTACTGTCCAGCTACAACTAGCTGTGACTAGCCTTGCCACATCCTGTCGGAGGTAGAAAAGGATGCTTCAGAAAATACAAGATGCCAGGCTCTTCAAACGAACACTTCGCTGCACAAATTGGAAGCATTTGGGTGAAATGGCACAAAGCACTTTGGGGAAGTAGAGTTTGATCTCAGTGTGCAAAAGGTGTAAGAAGTAGGAGAAGGTAAATATGTTCTTCTTTCCCAACTTCAATATACAGTACTTACTACTAAAACACTAACTATATTAAATTGCCTCACACTTCACATTTCTTCTTAGTGGGGTTAAAGATAGCAAAAAATATCTGCTACCAAGATTTGGCCATGGAGTACTGTAATATCGTGCATGCCAGATGGGGCTGCACCACTAGGCTATCTCATGCACGTTAACAATTGCACAGGGCTTGACTAAATAAATGAAGTTCCTGAGTCAGCCTGGAAACAGCCAGTGCTTTTTTAAAAACAAAAACACTGAACTAAGTAGAAAGATAGCTTTCATACTGTTCTCCATGGAATAAGATGGGGGTTAAGTTTTCACACGTGAATTAAACTAAACTGAAATAAGATGGGCCATTGCTTTAATAAACTGAGGGCATGTGGCTGGCAGTAATTAGAATGGCCTGAATAAAGAACATGTTGAACTCCCTAGTCCAAGGAGAATGCACTTAGAATATTTCATTAGGAGGAGGAGACAAGTGGATTTAAAACATATCATGTTTTTAGATGACTACATTTCTCATGCATATGAGGCACAGTATAAATAATACTCTAAAAAATTCCATGTTCTTAAAACGCGATGGTTTCCCCAATATATAGCATGAATGCAAACAAGATGTCTGTCAAGCATAGTAATAACATATTGCTTAACACAGCAAACTTATAATATACACCTATTATTCTTGGTTCTCTTAATGAAAGAATCTAAGGACACTGCATAAATTCTTCAACACATGTTTCACTTCTTCAGCTGCCTTGCGCTGTAGAACATCATACTAACAAGAAGTGATGCTAACAAGAAGCTAAAACCAGTGTAGCAAATGGGGCATTTAAATATATATAAACATACTGGCATTCACAAAGAAAGGAGCTATTGGAGGGAACTAAATGAATCCCTAGACAGACATATTTTAGTTTAATATTCCATGTATTTTTTCTACATGCTAACTATTTCAGTTCTGCTCAATAGCAGAAAAAAAAGACTCCACTGGAGAACAAGAAGTCAGCATGCAATTATCTCCTGGGCTTATATACTAAACACAATTATTTTTGGGGAAAGGAAAAAGCCTCTTGAATTTCACAAACTTTCTTTGGTCACTTTAAAGCCACCCTTAAATATCAATATTTGCAGACAGCAGCTAAAGAAACAAAGATTGCACTGCTTATACTAAACAACCCAACTGGCAGCTCATGTGGATTTGGAAAACCTGGATCATTTTATGCACTGGCCCACTAAAGCTGGAGAATCAGTTTCAGCTCTTACTCTCTTAAATATTTGTTCAGCATCACCAGGGAAATCGGTTCTTGTTGTTCATTGAGGCCAAATCTAAAAAGCAGTGATTTCTAGTGTATATTCAGAATGAAGAAATGGCTGGTTTTTAGCCTAAATTATCCAGGTGTTTGGCCAATCCTTAAGCAGATGGCAGCCCTCATCTAACCATACTAGGCTTAATTCATCTGTTCACATCCTTCAGATTCCATAGCCTTCATCAATAAGCACTGTCAGTAAGCAGTGCTGCTACAGAGAATTGAACATTTTGAAAATGGCATTTTTGATCGATTAAAGCAAGTTTCACATTAAAAGGAGCAATTGGGACCCTAAAAAGGCAACATATTGAAAGTAGTTCAAAATCAACACTTGGGTTGGAGGGGAGGGGGATAAGTACAAGTTATTCTTAAAACAGAAAAGAAAAATAACCTGTTGAATTTACAGGTTACTGGAAATGATGTTGGTGTACACTCTGCTTCAGTCTGAAGATTACCATGTAGCTCTCACTCATTTATTATTAATTATTCTTTAAACAGATGCAACGATACATTCTACTAGACACTCAGAGAACTCTGTCCCTTTTACTACAACCAGTACTATACCTCAGGCTCCAGGAAAGCAGTCTGATCTTGGCCTAGCTCTCAAAGGCAGTCCAAGCTGGTCTGAACAGGTTCCAAAAGAACTGTGCTCCAACCTAACTGGGCACTGGTCAATGACTGCAGAGCATCATTTAAACTGAAAGGGATAGTTATCTAGGCCTAAAATCAGCTGGAAACATACAGCTGCCATGTCAGCAGTATCTCTTTCCTGGAGGCTCCAGCACACTTAGTTGGGATCCTTTGTCATCAGTTATTTCCATCCAAGCTGACGTGGTTGCTTAAAAAAGACGATGCCATGTTTGTTTGTTTGTCACACTTTATTTCTTCTTCCTCCTCTATATCCAAGAGACAACCAAATAAGAAATTAAAAGATCTTTCAATATTTTCTTCTTATTCCATTTCAACTGCAGAAACTCTTTCATTAAATACACTCAGCTTATTTAGAAGAAACAAAGTCTAAATAATTAGGTATTGTACAACTCATTCCCTGCATGTTATTTAGAATGAAAATCTCATGGGACATATATGGTATGTTTCCTCCCAATAAAACTTTTTAATTCCATTTTTACTTGGACTTCTTTGAGAAAGAGAGGATGGATGGCAAAGATTAAACACCATAGAACCCCTTCTCCAAATAAACCAGGACATCAACAAGAGCCCACATCTATTATGGGATCAAACCCTTGTAGTTTGCCTAACTGATATTATTCAAAATGAGTTTTAATGGTGAGAGGATAGTTTCCATGGGGCGACCATTTTCCACATGGATTTCCAATTCCAAATCTCCATAGCAATGACCTCAGCTTGACTCCAAATTTAACTATACACATCTAACCTCAAGTGCAGCTTCTCTAGCAAACCCCAGATTGTCCTTATTTTTCTTTCTAAAGCAATGTGTGTATTGTATCCAGGCCATGATGATGGTGATTATTATATTAATAAAGCTACTGTTCCCTGGAGATGTGGCTTTGTGGTTTCCAAAGAGCCTTCTACCCCAGCCAAGGAGGAGGCAAAAATTCTTGTATGGGTTGTTTTGCAATGGTTTGTGGAAAAGAACAGCAGAATGTCACAAGAAGGAAGCAAGAATTAAAGGGGAAGGGAAATTTGAAGAGAAATACAGCTAGGATTCCTTTCCAGTGGCATGCTGAGCCATGTACAGCAGTGCTGAAAATGCAGTAGGATGGACCTTGCTAACAATGGAGCCTCGGATGCCCCTACAGCAGAGCTCCCCAAGCTGTAGTCAGAGAAGGCAGCAGAAATACACATGCAGACCCTTTCCAGGTCTCATCAGGGCAAACTCATGGGCCCCATGGAACAGATACCTCCTTGCATACAAAACACAAGTGAGTACCTACATGATAATAAGCATATTATTCACCAGCTATTTCTGCAAACTGCTCTAAAATCAGAGGCTCTGGGGAATAAGAAGGCAAAAGAGATACATACAGAGGTAGAATGGAAGTCAGATAACAATGTTAGAAGTTCCTGGAGAATATTCATAGAAAAGAATCAAACATTCAAAACTTACTCTAAGAGCAGAAAAAAAATCTAGTGATGTAATTTTTCTTCCCCCCATGCTTTAAATATCCTAACATGCAGGAAGCATTGAATGAAAATGGTGGTTTCTAACATGCTCCACATGTAGGGTTATCCTTATCTATGATTTTAAACTAGTTCAGCTCACAATGTGCCTAAAGGAGTGGTGTGCTCTCTCCACCAACTGCTGTTCTCCATTGCCATTTTTCAAGGATTCCTTGACTGCCTCAAGCTAATAAGTAAAAAATATCCAGGATGATTCTGACTTGGTGGGGCCAACACCAGACATGGCCATCTGGAATGGGATGTGCCTGGGATTCAACCTCAAGGGTGCCTAGTATGGGGAAAGGCTGACCTCTGACTTGAACATCATTTCAGCCCAAGAGTGGCCAGCAGAAGATTGAGATTTCATGGCCCATGGAGGCATCTCAACATCAGTTTGTTTGTGGTTGTTTTTTAAAGCCCCTCTGGTGATTCTAACATATAAGAAGGGTCAAAATCCCTTATTCAGAGCAAGATTACTGTGCTTGGAAACTCTGTCTCCAGATGTAACATGGTCCCTTCCCCATTGCTTTGATATTTTACAAGTCTAGAGGGCTTCCTTTATTCACTTAAAAAATATCAGTTGAGTATCTACAATTTGTAAGGCACTGTCCTAGATGGTAGGGGTTAGCAAAGTCTCAAAACAAAGTCTGAGACTTGTGGATTTCACATTTTTGAAATATTAAAAATAATATTTTACAAGTTACTTGGAAAATCACAAATTAGAAAAGCCTACCTTAACTTGGTAACAAAACAGAATTTACTTTAAATGCCAGATTGAGTTTGCAATAAAGAATCATTTTAAAAAATATCTTTGTGTTGTGGTTTATAGGATAGATTTTTTTTGTTTGTTTGTTTTAAAAAAGAGATTCCCATTCCCATAATGAAATCTTAGAGTCTAAGCACCAGGATAAGCAAAGATAGTCCTCATTGTCTAGGACATTAAATTTAATCAACTTCTTCTTTAAATTCATGAAAGTTTTTCTTTTACCTGCCTCTATCAGAAAAAAAGTCATTTTTAAAGATGAATTCACAATCAAAAAGTAAATAAATAAATCCTCTGTGCAATGGCTAGACCGAGGAAAGTTAGTGATTCTTCCCTTTGCAACAAGAAGTAACTTTATGGATTTACTTTCAGATATAAAAATAAAACAACAAAGTAGAATTTTGATCTTTCCACTGCCTTCTATTTTACCCACAACTTGAATTTCTGTAGCTGTCTTGGTCTACACATCTGTAAGCAAGTAACTGCTAGGGCATATTTCAGAACCATTTGTCTTTTATACCCTCAATCACCCCAAGATGTTATATGTAAATAGCACACAGAGAACAGAAGGGATAGAGAAATGGGCTTAAGAAATTAAACATTTTTAGTCATGTTTTCTAAACCAGGGACAGATCAGAGTCTTGTTCTAAGATTCTTCACTAGTGAGCCTTGGAACAACTATCTAAATTCAATGGTGAGACAATTGGTTGAAAACTCTATGGGATTTCCTAAATAAACACAAAACCCAGAGGCCCTGCAGGTGGCCAAGTTTGATATTCAAATCATTAACATTTGGCATGTGGACTTTCCATTAGGACAAGTTTACCACATGATGGACAATTTGTGTATATTTGCAGATGTGCTGTGCGTGGCCATCTAACCTGTGTGGAGAGAATAATTCCCAGCAATCTCCACCTGACTACTGCTGAAGGCAATGTCCAATCAAAGTGCAGAGCTCAGCGAATAAATGAGTTGCTTTGACAGGAAATTCCAACAGCAATTTTAATTCTGATCAGGCTTCAGGAAATGGAAAGAATAAAAACACATCAATTATAGTGACAGGAAGTTTTAAATCACATGGCGAGCAGCTGCTGCCAAAAGATGTGTCTGCCAGCTTTGTTAAGGAGCCTGGTATTTTGGTGTGACCAAAATTTTACACCAAAATGTTACAGGCTGACATCACTCCCTAATTGCATGTTATTTCTCTACAAGGGTAAAGAAAATGACACACTACTGAAAGCATATCATTATTGCAAAAAAAAAAAATCAACTAGGGTTTGGAACGCATTTTTAAAAATGAGCACACACAAATATACTGCTCTGCACAGCAAGCAGATCTTCCTGCCAATTAAGTTGCAACCATACATGGCTGATTAAAATCTTGTTTAATCAACATTCAGGGATGACTACTCATTCCACTTCATGACAAAGGGCTAGATTCTTCTTTTGCCTTCTAGGCCTCCTATTGAATAGGCTCTTTCTCTTTAAGTGTATTTCTTAATACTTTTAATCTAGGTTCACAGGAAAAAATGACAAAAAAAAAATCATGGGCAATAGAGGACAAGTCAATAGAGGATGCGCTACACCATCTGGGGGGGAGGGAGAGAGATGACTTTCTAAATGGTGTATCAAACAGGCCCTACCTTCAAAAGAGTTTTAACTCAGAGTCACTCTAGACAAATTATAACAAAAATTCATTTTCCTAGGATTTATAAAGTGCCCTTCTATAAAGTTCAAAGGGAGCTCAGAACTTTCTCTGGTTTGTTGTTTTTCCTGCTTCCTGCTTAGGAACCTGGGGATAGATGTTAATGACTGTGTGCTCATAAACGGCCCATGGAAGAGGTTATAACTCAAATTTGACTTTTCCTCACCCAATTAAAGGTTTCCCTTTTTCCTAAAATTCCACAGGCCCTGGTATATTCCTCCTTTCTCAGCTGATAAAATCCTGGTTTATCAACTTTCATTGATAAACTAGAGACAAATTTTCTATGTTGGTCTTACAAGTTATAGGCAATGGTATTGAACAAGTATTTAAGAGTCCAATTTCTAAGTGATTTTCACCGTTCTCAGTCTAGCAGTGCTTACTAACATTTGATATATTTTGGATTTTAGAAATTTAAAGACATGCCCTTCAGTTGGATACAGAATAAATTTTACTTTTTAGCTTTCATATGGGAATAAATAAAACATAAACAATTGACAAGAAAGATCACAAATTGACATTCTAGGCTCCTGGAGGGTAAAAGTAATATTTTGGAGTCATTTGTAGTTCCCACAACACACAGCAACACCATGAAATAATAAGTAGCTTTCTTCCTAATTTCTCACTGGGCTTTCCTGTGTTTGTTTACAGGTGGCATAGTTTAGGGAAAAGAGTATGGGATTCTGATTTAGACTGTATGAAACAAGTACTAAATGTGTTTAATAACTGTAACTTTAGGCAAATTTCTTACTCTCTTTTTCTCAGCTGTCTTCTCTGAAAATGGGAATAGTAATAATACTTAACCATAAAGTTACTGAGAGGATTAAATGAAACACTGAATTTAAAGTAGTCAGCATAAGACTTGATATCTAGCAAAGAGAAACATTAAATAAGCACACATTATTAGTAACGTTGGTGTTAATAATCCTTGTCAGTTTTACCCTTTTGCCTCATATTTTGTCATGATGTTTAGGACACTCTCAAGCTTGGCACATTTCTCCATGAAGACCACCTTCCTTTAAGCTAAACTGACACCAGCTTAGCATTTAGGGCTCAGGACTCTTCACCCGGCAAGCTGTCGCAGATGGTGCTGCAGGGATGTTCTAGTCTCATCTGAAGCCGCTGTATATTGTGTCTGGACTTGCCTAAGAAAGTGACTATCAGCAAGCAAGCTACTGCCAACCCTAGTTACTCTGCAGCAGCCCAACTTCTGCTATAATTAGTCCAGCACCAAGACTTCACAGACTGAAGGCTAAGTGCCTTCTGCTGGCTCTTCTTTCAGATAACTGCCCTAGGAGGGGAAGGGTGGAGAAAATGGTTTCTCTTGCCTCTTTCAAGCTGGCTCTGAACTGAAGGTCCATCATCATTGCCAGGGGGCCCTTCTTTCACTCAGCCCTCAGGTAATTAGTGGTATAAGACAGGATACTATTAGATTGGTATAAACATAATTGCAGTTTTTGCACTGTCAAAATTTGCCGTTTGATATTGGAATACATTCTTAAATAAATGTGGTTATGTTATACATCATTTTAATGGGCGCTTCTCATTTTCTTTTTGCTAATGACTTATTACCTGCTATTTATTTTAGACTATGGAAATGATGTTAGACAAAAAGCAAATTCGAACAATTTTCTTATTCAAGTTCAAAATGTGTCATAAAGCAGTGGAGACAACTAGCAACATCCACAACGCATTTGACCCAGGAACTGCTAATGAACGTACAGTGTGGTGGTGGTTCAAGAAGTTTTGCAAAGAAGAAAAGAGACTTGAAGATGAGGAATACAGTGGCTAGCCATCGGAAGTTGACAATGACCAACTGAGAGCAATTGTCAAAGCTGATCCTCTTATAACTACATGAGAAACGGCCAAAGAATTCAACATGGGCCATTCTATGGTTGTTTGGCATTTGAAGCAAATTGGAAAAGTGAAAAAGCTTGGTACGTGGGTGCCTCATGAGCTGAGCAAATATTGAAAATATCATTTTGAAGTGTCGTCTTCTCTTATTCTACTCAACAACCGTGAACTATTTCACCATTGGATTGTGACATATGATGAAACACGGATTTTATACAATAATCTGTGATGACCAGCTCAGTTGCTGGACAAAGATGAAGTTCCAAAGCACTTCCCAAAGCCGAACTTGCACCAAAAAAAGGTCATGGTCAGTGTTTAGTGTTCTGCTGCCAGTTTGATCCACTGCAGCTTTTTGAATCCCAGTGAAACCATTACATTTGAGAAGTATGCTCAGCAAATTGATGACATGCACGGAAAACTGCAAATGCAGCCGACATGGGTCAACAGAAAGGGCCCAATTATTCTCCATGACAACACCTGACTGCACATTGCACAGCACACAACCAATGCTTCAAAAGTTGAACAAACTGGGTTACAAAGTTTTGCGTCATCCACCATATTCACCTGACCTCTTGCCAACTGACTACCACTTCTTCAAGCATCTCAACAACGTTTTTACAGGGAAAACCCTTCCACAACCAGCAGGATGCAGAAAATACTTACCAAGAGTTCACTGAATCTCGAAGCACAGATTTTTACGCTGCAGGAATAAACAAACTTATTTGGCAAAACTGTGTTGATTGTAACAGTTTCTATTTTAATTAATAAAGATGTATTTGAGCCTAGTTATTATGATTTAAAACTGCAACTGTGATTACTTTTGCACCAACCTATTACTAACTAGAGGAATCTATGAAGAAATGGCTAATTCCTAAGTTTAGAAAGAAGATACACACTCTTACACCCTATGCTTGCAGTGCTAATACAACAGACTAAATGTTTACGTCACCCCAAAGTTCAGGTATTGAAATCCTAAACCCCAAAGTGAGGGTATTGGATGTGGGTCCTTCGGGAGACAACTGGGGATCAGTGCTCTTATAAGGAGACCCTAGAGAGATCCCTCGCCCCTTCTAACATATGAGGAGACAGAGAAGATGCCTTCTATAAACCAGAATGCCAGCCTTCACCAGATGCCAAATCTACTGGAATCTTGATCTTGTACTTTCCAGCCTTCGGAATTGTGAGACATAAATTTCTGTTATTTATAAGCTACCCAGTTTATGGTGTCTCATTATGGCAGTCTAGATAGACAAAAGCAACAAATAATGTTGGATGTTCAAGGATGCTGTGTATGGGTGGATGAGGGAGGGGCAGGTATTTACAATATTATACTACTTGATAGTTGTATAATATAAACATGTTAAATAGTTAGCAAATTTCTTCATAATAGCAGAGGACAAAACCCAAGGCTTCATCAGAAATTCTACATTATTTGGGAAAGGGTTATCCACTGAGGAACCAAATAAATTTTCACATCACTTCAAAATTTTTCTTTCAGTCTTTCACAGAGAAGACTGCGGAGAGATTCCAAACCCAATTCTCAAGTCCCAACCCAGTAAGCACATTCTGGTTTTTCATTTAATATTTTTGTTTCCTGTTCTTTCCAGTTGGCTTTGTTTGACATCTGTCTATATTAACTATATTTTCCACTTACATTACTACCTTTGGCAGCTCAAAGAAACAAACCTTTTGAGCCTGGTTGGGCTATTCCTCAGTATTTTCTAGATCTCTAGGTTTTGCACCATCAGCAGTCTGTGATACCTAAATCTGTACACTTGGTAGTTGACATTCATGGAGTGCCAGCAAGATGATGGACCCTGGATAGGAACAGGAATAAGGAACATGTTCTCAGCCAAGCAATTTATGGGACTATAAAGCCCAGGCAACATTTCTTGTTACATCGAATTTTAAGGAAGTTACTGGGAATGATGTTTAAGATTTGTCATTTCTAGATTTTCAAAAAAAAAAGGTCTAGACATTTGCAAGCCAAACTGTTTAACACCCAAAGAAACTCCCTTCATATAGTATCATTTCTGCTATATAAATATCATGTGCTTCCCTGTCCTTCCCTTCTATGGAAACCCAGGGAAAAAATGAAGAAATACATGAACAGGACTTTCTTGAGTCACAAATTTATACTGCAAGTGCTAGTGAAAACACTCCCTTATTTATATTTCTCAAATTGTCTTCACATAATAGTTGAATTTTTCATCTGACTACTCAACATCACAGCCCTTCAGGATGAATAAATGTGTGTTTCTTTGGAAATCAGCCTGTTATGGGAGAATTCCACAACATGCCTGTGTTTAGAAGCTATTTTTAACCTTCCCTTTTTAAAGCTTACTGTGCCAAAATATATAAAGACTTATTAAGAAATGAAGAAAAAAGAAAAAAAAATTAAGAAAGGTCACAAGGAAACAGTTTATGGCAGAATTTGCAATTTATTTATTACTTTATAATAAAAAGATGGCAATTTTTTCAAGAGGCCATGGAACATGCCACTTTGAGTAAAGCATAAAAGCAAGTAATTGTGGATTTCACCTTCTGACTCACTTATGAAAATGGTATTGGGCCTCTTCATTTTCTTCCTCTATAAGATTGCATTTGTATTGCTAATGTTATTCCCATCACTACTGCCTGGAGAAAATTCTTATAATAAAAATAGCTACAGGGCCAGGTGCGGTGGCTCACACCTGTAATCCCAGCACTTTGGTAGGCCGAAGTGGGCAGATCACCTGAGATTAGGAGTTTGAGACCAGCCTGGCCAACATGGTGAAACATGTCTCTACTAAAAATATAAAAATTAGCCAGGCATGGTGGCACATGCTTGTAATCCCAGCTACTCAGGAGGCTAAGGCAGGAGAATTGCTTGAACCCAGAAGTGGAGGTTGCAGTGAGCTGAGATTACGTCACTGCACTCCAGCCTGGGTGACACAGAGAGACTCTATCTTAAAAAAAAAAAAAAAAAAAAAATTAGCCAGGCATTACCTAGTGTGTGCCTGTAATCCCAGCTCTTTGGGAGGCTGAGGTAGGAGAATCACTTGAACCTGGGAGGTGGAGGTTGCAGTGAGCCGAGATCTTGCCACTGTACTCCAGCCTGGGAGAAAGAGTGAGACTGCCTCAAAAAAAAAGTTACAAAAACAAAATTTACCAGAACTTATAACTAAGACATACCATGTAGGGTAAAATTACCACTACAAGACACTTGAAACTGGGGTCACCCACTGAAAGGCATCTAGAGACCAGGCAGGACAAATGAGTGAAGAATGTGGATATGTGACCAAAGGAGGAGTGAGGATGGAGTACATACCCCAAGTCACTGAATTTCAAATTGTGCAAACAGTGAGCACAACAAATAAAGCACACTCTTTACCCCCACTCTGCATCATGCCTCCTTTCCCCCAGTTTATAAACCCTGTACATTTGGTTTATAGAATGTCTTCTAAAGAAGACATACATGTGGCCAATAAGCATATGAAAAAGCTCAATATCACTGATCATTAGAGAAATGCAAATCACAACCACAATGAGATACCATCTCACATCAGTCAAAATGTCTATTATTAAAAAGTCAAAAACTAACAGATGCTGGCAAGGTTGTGGAGAAAAGAGAATGCTTATACACTATTGGTGGGAGTGTAAGTTAGTTCAACCATTGTGGAAAGCAGTGTAGTGATTCCTCAAATAGCTAAAAACAGAACCGCCATTCAATCCCATTACTGATATACTCAGTGTAATAAATCATTCTACCATAAAGGCACATGCATGCATATGTTCATTGCAGCACTATTCACAATTGCAAATACATGGAATCAACCTCAATGCCCATCAGTGGCAAAGTGGATAAAGAAAATGTGGTACATATATACCACGGAACATTATGCAGCCATAAAAACAATGAGATTATGCCTTTTGCAGGAACATGGATGAAGCTTTAGGCCATTATCATTAGCAAACTAATGCAGGAACAGAAAACCAAATACTACATGCTCTCACTTTAAGTGAGACTTAAATGATGAAAATACACAGACACATAGAGGGGAACAGCAGACACTGGGGCCTCCTTGAGCCTGGAGGGCGAGAGAAGGAGGAAGGGAGAGGATCAGAAAAAATAACTGTTGGGTATGAGGCTTAGTACCTGGGTGAGAAAATAATCTGTACAGCAAGCCCCTGTGACACATATTTACCCATATAACAAACCTTCAGATGTACCACTCTACCCAATAAAGAATAAATAAAGTTAAATTAACAACATGCTCTTTAAAGTATGTTAAAATTACCATTTGTTAATTTCAGAGGTTCTCACACTTCAGTGTGCATTGCAGTCACCAGAAAGATATGTTAAAAAGTAGGTTGCTCAGCCCCCACCCTCGGAATTTCTGATTAAGAAGGTTTGGGATGGGTCCCTAAAATTTGCATTTCAAACGGGTTCTCTGTTAAAAACTGTTAGTTTATTAGAATTCTACCTGAACATAGTTTATTAGAAAAAATCTATGATGTAACAGAAAGTAAACCTACAAGAGATTTTTATTGGATGCGATGTGCTAAATTGTGTATCCCCCGAATTTCATATGCTGAAGTCCTAATCCCCAGTACTGCAGAATGTGACTGTGTTTAAAGATAGGGTCCTTAAAGAAGTAATTAAGTTAAAATGAGGTCATCAGAGTGGGCCTTCATCCAACATATGACTAGTGTCCTTATAGGAAGAGGAAATTAGGACCCAGGCACACAGAGGAAAGCCCATGTGAAGACACAGGGAGAAGGTGGTCGTCTAAAAGTCAAGGAAAGAGGACTCAGGAGAAACCAGCTCTGCTGACAGCTTTACTTGGATTTCTATCCTCCAGACTATGAAGAAATATATTTCTGATGTTTGATCTCGCTAGTCTGTGGTCCTCTGTTACTGGTATAGCAAACTAACACAGATTGTGGACTTCAAAATAAAATAGCTATTTAGAAAACATATTCAATGGTTTTACATTTGGCCTAAGGGTAAAAATCAAAACTGGTGGTAAAGTAAGAGAAGCAAGTAGAGAAAAATGCAGTCTTAACCTCTACTTCATGTCCACTTTTGCCTTTGTAGATGTCTCTGGGCATCTGGGCTTGGAGGATGTACCTGACTTTATGTTTAATCAGGGGACACTCATGATGTCAGATTGGTTCATAGTGTGGGAGAATAAGAGAGCTACATGGAAAAGAGGAGGCCATAGGGAGAGAATGAAGTATGTGGCCTGGGGAGTATTTTCATGTTCTTGCATATTCAGTGTCTTTAAGAATGGTATCTCATTGTGGTTGTGATTTGCATTTCTCTAATGATCAGTGATATTGAGCTTTTTCATATGCTTATTGGCCACATGTATGTCTTCTTTTGCAAAGTGTCTATTCGTGTCCTTCACTTATTTTTTAATGGTTTGTTGTTGTTGTTTTTGTTGTTGTTGAAAATTTGTTAAAGTTTCTTATAGATGCTGGATATTAGACCTTTGTCAGATGCATAGTTTGCAAATATTTTCTTCCATTCTGTAGGTTGTCTGTTTGCTCTGCTGATGGTTTCTTTTGTTGTGCAGAAGCTCTTAAGTTTAATCCAATTTGTCAATTTTTGCTTTTGTTGCAATTGCTTTTGGTATGAAAATGAAGTCTTCGCCAGTTTCTATGTGCTGAATGGTACTGCTTAGGCTTTTCTTTCAGAGTTTTTATAGTTTTGGAATTTACATTTAAGTATTTAATCCATCTTAAGTTTATTTTTGTGTATGGTGTAAAATAGGAGTTCAGTTTCAGTCTTCTGCATTTGTCTAGCCAGTTCTCCCAACACCATTTATTGACTGGGGAGTCCTTTCTAGAAAGAGTATTTTGAATGGAATAATGTGGTAGGTTCTTTTTTAAGGCAAAGAATTCTTTTAAAAATGTGAGTAATCACCTTGTAATTTTTGTATTCTGAAAATTCTGAATTTTACTGTTAACCCTTTTTTTATAAGGAGGCATATCAGCATGTCATTTAATTAGGTCTGATGTTCACACTTTGCAACAATTTTGAGTATACAGCCATATATATGTGAATATATATATTGCTAACTCGTATCTTTAGCTTGCTAATTTCTACTAGGCTTACTAGTTAATATCTCCCATGTTCTATTTCAATTTATTCAGGTCAAACCCCAATTGCAGCTTCCTCCAATGACTTCTCCCAAGCATTTCTCATTTCTTGAAAGGAGATCTCCCAGGCTGAACTGAGCACTGATCAAAATTCCTTGTGTCACACTACTTCAGAATTACCAAAATTACAGATTTAAGTGGAGGTCCTTCCAGTTTTTTCCTCTTACATTCTAGAATTACAAATCAGTTCAATTGAGAAGACAGATGCTTTTCTGGCTATTTTGTGCCCAGAAGTAGAAAAATTACTTCTAACAGCTACTAAGTCACGTTTTGATTGTTGTTTTAGTCCCAAATATTTCAGCAGCAGATAATGAAACATAAGAAACTCAGAGGTGGCCTGCCGAAATGAATTTTATTCCTTTTGCAGACAACCAGACCTTTGGCATGTTTTTTGTCTATGAAAATCACATTTTGGTAAAACACTCATACAAAACACACACACAAACACACACACACACATACACATGCATGTGAGCACTTTTCTCTGTGGAGGACAATGGTGGCAAGGACACTATGCATTTATCACCTAATCAAAATGGGAATTCACACTTTTTCTGAGCCAATAACAAAAGTACCTTTAATTTTATTTTTCCTTATTTATTATTATTATTTTTTTAAAGGCAAGGTCTCACTCTGTTGCCCAGGCTGGACTGCAATGGCATGATCATGGCTCACTCTAGCCTCAACCTCCTGGGCTCAAGCAATCTTTCCACCTCAGCTTCCCAAGTAGCTGGAGCTACAGGCTAGCACCACCACATTCAGCTAGCTTTTTGTATTTTTTGTGGAGATGGGGTTTTGCCATGTTGGCCAGGGTTGTCTTGAATTTCTGGCTCAAGCAATCTGCCCACCTTGACCTCCTGAAGTGTTTGGATAACAGGCATGAGCCACCACTCTTGGCCTAATTTTATTTTTCATTAAAAAATATTTAATCATCCAAATGATAGGTGTTATGCTTGATTAGTCTTTAGAATACTAACATTTTCATGAAGGCATTCAACCTAAATGGAGATGAGGTGGTCTAAAATTATGGCAGAAAGAGAAATGGAAGGCTACTGACCAGTAAACAGTGTCAAATCAAGGCCACTGTCATCACTGAATAATGAGCCTCTGAAGATTCATCTTGTAGGATAGTAGCTTTAACATGTTAATGAATCATAGATGGGTAACTTTGAGAATCTGATTAAAGCTATGAAACCTCTCCTGAAAATAATGCACCCAAGCCCATATACCATTCTAAATATAATACCAGGGGGCTTGCAGGCCCTCAAATAAGCATTCTCACTGTTACAGGATAGACTTTGGGCCCAGTCTTGAACTCAATTCAAACATCATCAGAAATTAAGGTTATTAACTCTTTTCTCCAAGGATCTGTGTAAAGATTTTTTTGCAACATTTGAAATATATGTATTTAATTTTTTATTGAGCCCTTAGTATATAAAAGTCTGCAAAACCTAGTCCTTGCTCATAGAGAAGTGTGACAGGAAGTAGTGACAGGAGATATAAATGCCCTAAGAGGGGTGAAAACACATTTTTTAAGTTTAAGTGAAAGAGATACTGTGTTCAACTAAAAAGGCGAGAGGGGAGGAATTAAGAAAAACTTCAAGGCACTGGAGAAGCGCTTTACAAGATGAAAAGAATTTAAAAGGTATAGTTGGCCAGAGGAGGTGAAAAGGGAGGAGAGAGAAAAGATCTTTCAGGAGAAAGGAAGAACCTTAGCATAAAGTATACAGTCAGGAGAATGAAGTAGTTTTTAGAATCCCCTTCGATTACAGCAGTGATCCTCAATCTCAGCTGTACATTCTAATTACCTGGAGAGATTTTAAGACCCTACTCCAGATGATTAAATCAGAATCTCTGGGGGTGAAGCCCAGACATCTGCATATTTTTAAAGCTCCCTATGTGATTCTAACATGCATCAAGGATTGGGTGTATGTCATAATGGACCAGAGCATAGAGATGGTATTGTGGAGAGCAGGAGATGAGACTGGCTGAGTAGGTGAGTGTTACATACTAGAGGGCCTCCTACTGCCACAAGGCATCCTGCACTTAGCCAAGAATCCTGGAAAGGTTTTAGGCAGGAGCGACATGATCAGAGCAGTCTCTTTGAATTATTTTTTGTTGGAAACTGCCCTGACATATACATTGAGCTCATACAGACTGAGTAAACAGAAACGAGGCACTGACTTTCTCTGCCATGTCTAGTTACCATGGAAACAGAATACTATCTCTCATAAGGAAGTATTTCCAACTTGTTCTCTGTGATCATTGTTGTTCCTTTCATATGTTTTCCAAATAAAACTGAAATGTCTTTTTGCCTATTGTGTTTTTGTTGTCTGGAAATTCCTCAACTTTTTTTCCACTTTGCTTCCTTGGTAAGGATTTGCAGTCAGACAAGTGGCATATTTGGTTAATTCACCAATGTCAAAATATTTTGAGAAAAAAATTGTCTTCTGAAGGAGATTGTCTGGTTTGAGGCAGAATGGCATCATGGGAAGAAACTTAAAGTCAGGAAGCACTGAGTGTGAATCCTGGCTTGGTTATTTGTTAGCAAGTTAAGTTCTTTGAGTCTGAGTTTTTTTGTGAGTGTGGTTTTTGTTTGTTTGTTTTGTTTTGTTTTGTGTTGTGTTGTTTTTGAGACAGGTCTCATTCTGTCACCCAGGCTGGAGTGCAGAGGCACCATCTCGGCTCGCTGCAACCTCCGCCTCCCAGATTCAAGCAATCCTCCTGCTTCAGGATCCCAAGTAGCTGGGACTACAGGCATGACACCATGCCAGAGTAATTTTTGTATTTTCAGTATAGACAGAATTTCACCATGTTGGTCAGGCTGTTCTCGAACTCCTGGCCTCAATTGATCCGCCTGTGACGGCCTCCCAAAGTTTTGGGATTATAGGTGTGGGCCACCCTGTTTGGCCTGAGTCTTAGTTTCTTTATAAAATTATAGAATAATACAATTTGTCTAGCATAGAAATGAAGATTGAAGAGGAAATATGTAGATTGCATATTGCACTGGGCAAGTAATAGCTCAATAAATGATAATTGCTATGCTATTATTAAGCAGTATTACCCAGATCTTAAAAGTAGGATTTATAATACGGTCTTTGATAGTTTATTTTTTCTTCAAAGAGATCATTTCATCTCTCAAAGTTAAAAGCAACGAAGTGCAAGGAATAAAAATGTTGTGGGTTTTTTAAAATGTCTTTCTTTCTGTTAATGACATTTTTTGGAAGAGGTATCACTACCTAAAACTACTTTTGTTTTTTTAAGAAGCTAAGATCAAGACCAGGCAGGGGCAACATGATCAGAGCTGTCTCTTTTAATTATTCCTTGTTGGAAACTGTAATTCCAACAAAGAATTACATGCCTGTAATTCCAGCACTTTGGAAAGCTAAGGCAAGAGGACTGCTTGAAGCCAGGAATTTGAGAAGTGCCTGGGCTACTGAGGCCCTGTCTCTACAAAAAATAAAAAAATTAGCTGAACATGGTAGCATGTACCTGTTGCCTTCAGCTACTTGGGAGGCTGAGGAGGAAAGATCCTTTGAGCTTAGGAGGTTAAGGCTACAGTGAGCTATAATCATGCCACTGGATTCCAGACTGGGCAACACAGCAAGACTCTGTGTCTCAGAAAAAAAAAATGAAGGGTCGGGTATGGTGGCTCATGCTGGTAATCTCAGGACTTTGGGAGGCTGAGGTGGGTGGAACACTTAAGGTCAGGCATTCAAGACAGCTTGGCCAACATGGCAAAATCCCATCTCTGCTAAAAATACAAACAAACAAAAATTAGCCAGGTATGGTGGTGGGCTCCCATGTTACTTGGTAGGCTGAGGCAGGAGAATCACTTGAACCTAGGAGGTAGAGGTTACAGTGAGCCAAGATCATACCACTATACTCCAGCCTGGGCAACAGAGTGAGATTCCACCTCAAAAAAAAAAAAAAAAAAAAAAAAAAAAAAAAAAAAGAAGAAGCTAAGATCAGGAGTATACATCTCACAGTAAGAATTCTAAAATGGCCAGGCACCGTGGAGCACACCTATAATCCCAGCACTTTGGGAAGCCAAGGTGGGCACATCACAAGGTCAAGGGATCGAGACTATCCTTGTCAACATGGTGAAACCCTGTCTCTAATAAAAAGACAAAAATTAGCTGGTCATGGTGGTGCACACCTGTAGTCCCAGCTACTCAGGAGGCTGAGGCAGGAGAATCACTTGAACCTGGGAGGTGGAGGTTGCAGTGAGCCAAGATCACACCACTGCATTCCAGCCTGGTGACAGAGTGAGACTCACTCTAAAAAATAATAAAAAAAAAATTCTAAAATGACATGCAATTCATTTCTAAGTAGACAGACATCTAGTTAGAATATGTGCAAATGGTAATTTTTAAGTTAAAATGCTTGAGTACTTGTACTATGTATCATACGAAGCATCTTATATGAATTTTTTTTTATCTTGACTACATTTGATCTTCACAACAGCCCTATGAGGTATATGAGCGTTAGCTGAGGTTGAGGAGAAATAGAGAACACTGCTGTGTATGCAGCCTATAAGCTGTTGTCTCTATTACCCCTTTAACCTCTTAATTGTTCATGCCTGTAGTTCATTTCATTGACGTCCTCTCAAGAAATCACAGCCTCAGGTTCTCATGACCTTCCTTTATTTCAACTCTCTTCCTATGGAAAATTCATTGTTTCCTTGCTTGCTCACTGGACTCCTCAAATCTGAGCTCATCTCTCTTACCTGTCAGCTTCCATGTCCTAGAAATTCTTCCTCATTTGTGCTGCATGTTTACCTGGAGCTTGCTCCCTTTTGCTGAACCACTTCCTCTCTAACCATATACTGCTGGGGTCTGCAACATTGCCAGACATTTTGTTGTATACTTAATGAAGATGATGTAAAGATTGCATTTCTCAGTAGTATCATTTCAAAAGACTAACTATGGAGGAAAGCAGGTCAAAATGACTCACTTCCCTGCAGTTATCCTATCATTATCATCAAGGATCAATGTTCAGAATCTGTATTTGAGTCTATTCAGTCAAATGACTTCATTGACTCCCTCTATAAAATTTTATTGAAAAATTAATCCTTTTAAAATATTAAAAAATGCAAAAATGTCATTTTAAAAAAAGCCCATAAACTTCTATCATTGATATTTTCCAAGACTTTGTTTTAAACTGATGTGGAGAGTCATCTTTATGTATAATTCTTATTTCTTAGGGGAGAACCATTAGACCTAGTTGACCAAAGGAACTAAATTTTAAGAAGAAATTCCACAAAGGTATTTTTTCATACTTCAAAGAATAATACATATTATTGGTATCCATATATCTTTCCTCAGATCTTCCAAACTGCTGCCAGATTTGAATTTCTTAAAAATATTTCACTGCCAACATATTGCTGGTGTTGAAATACAATCCATGTCTCTCACAGCTTCAGCAAACATATTTAACACATTTATGCATACATTAGTTAGTGTAAACATGACTCACTTAAGCATAAAAGGTTTTTTAGAATTTTAAAATTTCACCACCATGTCATTCCACAGAAACTACCTTGGGGCTGCTATGAAGGAGTTTCAAACATCTCTCACAGAAAACATCATTATACATTAGTAGAAACTCCATTCAGTCAAGAAGAACGGCATACTGACTAGAGGCAGCTCTACAAACCACATGTCGTTTTAATTAAATTCATTTAAAATGCTGTGTCTCTCGGTAGATTTGAGAGCAGATAGAACCACTTAACAATAGTCAAGATCTAATCCAGTTTGTCAGAACTAATAATAAAACAAATGCAATTTCTCACACAGGGACATATCCAGAAAGTTCACAAATGGGCGATTGTGAGGTCTTTTTTAAAACTAATATTGATAAATTATTGCAAGATGTTACCAGCCCCAAACCATGGTTGCAATTTCTAATTCCAACGAGTTGATAAAAGGTGCTATTAATAAAAAGGCACATTTTGGGCAGCTGACATAACTAATTGATCAAGTAATTTGAGCAAAAATACAAGATTTCACTAGGAAACCTAGACAGGGATGAAATCACTCAATTTTCCAAAAGCCAGAAGGCCTTGAAAAAAGAGACCACAGAATATTTTTATGCCTAACCAAAACCAAATAGAATGATCCCAACATACAAATAGGCTTCAGATGATATAATGTGATGAGAGATTTCAACTATGTAGGCAAACCTTTCATTTTCTTACCCAAATATGCCAAGCCAAGGATTACCTAAATAGAGGAGGGGAGAGTCCTATTTCCTCAGCGTGTTGTCTCTGTAAGGGTGGAAAGAAAAACTTTTTCCCACCTCTTCAAATTTTGCTGTACCTCACTAATGCTCAATATAACACTTGGATCTCAAAATCTGGGTTACATTTTTAAAAAGTAAGAGAAAATGGTCCCAGATGAACATGAATTTACCTAGCGTGACACTTCTAGTAATGGTTACTGGAATATGCTTCACTGCTAGCCCACCCAAGGATCTCTATAGCAGCCCAAATCACGCTTATTCAGAGCACCTGAAGATGATGGGGACACTATTTAGTTCTGCTGAATGACTGCTGAGGTTACCACTGTGCATGAACTACAGAGAGAAGAAAGCAGATGCTCAAACTTCCTGTCCAGGACTTTAAGAAATATGGTGTCCTCTTTGTATCTTTGTCCTCCTCTTCTGGAGAAAATGGACACAACCCGAAGCTCAACATGACTAAGAAATACCCAGTTATGGCAAAAAAGTTGTCTTGATCTACTTTATGACAGAAAATTGGCATCCACATCTCTTTCCTCAGTCTTGCAGCAGCAAAACAATATCTATTATTGAAATAATAGCTTAAAGAAAAGCATTTTTCCAACCATTTTGTCATTTTATCTTCACAATATCCTCTTGACAAAAAAGGTTGACAGGAGATATGAAAGTTATGATCCCAAACAAACAAACAAAACGTTGCTCCAGGGAAGGAAGATGGTTTTGGAAATAGGGAACACACTGGAGGGAATAGGAAAGGAAGGAAATTTTAAATGGTTCTGCTGAAGATGAAAAAATACATATGAATGTGGTGTCCTCAGCCAGAGCATATATGGAAGGAATGGGAGCTATGACGGTAGCAATGTGCAATGCAAATTCCACCCACCCTTGTGAGCAGTTAATAAATTATAAACTCATACACATTTAACCATATTTTCCTTCTTACATTGGAACTAATATTACCCAGAGAACTATTTGATGCATGACCATATGCCTGACCCAAACTGCTTACTTAATCAGGAAATGTGAATGGGTTGCCAGGGACTGCCATATGACACTAGAGGATAATCAGGTAGAGGAAATCAAAGGTTATTCTCACCTGCTTTGAGCCATTGGTTCAATCTTATTTCCCATTACCTGAAAAATAATTAGCCTGTGCCTCCAGTATGCCACATTCATGGTGAAAATGAACACTTGTTTTAGTGATCACAAGAAAACAAATACCACACTACAAGTTTTGAGCTACTGAAAGAGTTCATTTGTTCTTGAATAGTCCAAGAACTATTTTACTTTATACAAAGGAAAGGTTTTCAGTCTGATATATTTTACTGCAACAAAATCAACTGAATTGTTATCAAAACTAGAATGCTG
>PVKP010017635.1:0-45672 GCA_004027715.1 Plecturocebus donacophilus | reverse complement strand
TCATGTATGAGATAATGGTATCTGTTCCTGTTAATGACGTAGGACAAACATATATATACTAACTGTGTGCACAATAAAGCTGCTGTTTAGGCATTGCTGTTTAAGCATTGCTTACTCAGTCCTCCAGACCCCGCTTGTCTGTCTTCTCTTTTTTCCGCGCACTCCCCTATTCAGGTTGGGACCCTCTTGCTGGCCAAGAGTCCCCGGCAGACGTGCCGGCCACTCGGGAACCCAGAAAATAAATTATATAATTTAATTGTTCTAACAAGCCTTTCCTCTGGGCATTATAACCTCAATTTTACAAATGTGCAAGGTGAGAAAGAAAAGTTAATTTACCTGCTTAAAGCCATATAACTAAATGAGTGCTCATGATTTGATCTCAGGTTTATTTACAAGAAAACTACTTGCATTTGTGTTAAATTTGAAAACAACTGGTCCTTTTGTCAAAGGTCTCATTATTGAGTTACAGATACACAGAAACAAAAAATTAGCAAAATCACTCAGCAGACATTGGTGAAATATATAGGTTTAAACAAAATGATAAGAGTGCTTTGTAGAGTTACCATTTAAATCTGACTTTAGCAAATTTAGAATGATTCCCAGATAGGGTAATATTTGACCCTGAACTTAGATATTAAGTATTGATGGACAAAAATATGTTAAGCACATCAGCAATATTCATAACTGGGAGTAAAGACAATGAAGTAGATCCTAGCATGCCCAGGCAAAAGCAAGCTGTTTGGTACTGACGAAACATAAAAAACATAGAGAATAACAGAAGGGAGAGAACAGTAGCTGAAGATGAGATTTGATAAAGTTATATATAAAAAAAAACTTATGCAGATACTTACTTGCCATGCTAAGGTATTTTAATTTTTTTAAGCAACAACAACAAAAAATAGAGAAATCAATATAGTAATGTTCTAGACTGAAATGGCATGAAGAGATGAAATCAAGGGTATCATTTGGGAAAATACTGTAAGGACTTAACTGTGGTCAGATACATTCCTCTTCTTGTCCATATAACTAGTGAGTTTCGTGTGCATCTAGAGTCATTCTCTAAATTGGTTGATAATATAAATTATGATGATTACATGCATGTAGAAATCACTTTTTAGCCCAAATTTGTTCATATATTACCATACTCAGTCCTAGGAATAGGATACATGAGAAAAATGATGCAGGTATTCCATAAGCATTTTGGAGATACAGAATTTTTAATAGAGAAATTAATGTAACTGCTTAGAGTCATACAAGTAAATAACTAAAGAAAACAAAGTGAAACAAGTCAGGTACAGAAAAGCAAACTTTACTTGTTCTCATTCATTTGTGGAAGCTAAAAATTAAAATAATTGAACTCCCAACCCTTTTCATTATAACTTACAGCAAGTTCTAAGTAATAAATGCAAACAAAATATTTTAATATTCATTTAAACATTTCAATATTTAAATTAGATATCTATTTTTGAAACATCAAATAGATTAACACTTTATATGTATTTGCTTTTTCAAATATAGAACACCATACTAAAAATTAATTCAACAAATATTTATTGAACACCTATTAGCATGAACTAATCACTGATGAAGAAAGAACAGTAATGAAAGCTAAAGTCTAGTCGTGAAGATAGCAATTAATCTAATAATTACTAAAAATAGTCATTTCCCTTCTCATTACTTATTTTTTTTAACTACAGGAATTTTTATTATTTGTTTAAATTTATATGAAATGGAATATATTTAGACAAATATAATTGTTTTAAATTTATAAGCTACTGAAAATCTTGTCATAACTATGTGTCCAGTTCTTATAATTTTTTGATGCAGTCTGGTAGCAAGTCTTTTGAAATATACTTCAAAAGCTTTGAATTCAAAGTTTTACTGGGAAGTAGATATGGCATATAAAAGAACAAGAGAATGAAGGATTTATAGCTCAGATTCCCCACATAACCTCACGAAAGAAAATCCAGGAGATTTTTCTGTCAAAGAGAATAGATGGGTTTCGATCATGATAAGGCTTTAAAAAGTATCTCCAGACACCTCTGGATCAAAATGACACATGTCTAAGCATCCACTAGTGTAGTGTCTCCAGATTTTTTATGCACAGATATATGGAGAGATGAAAACTCTCAGCAACTTGAAGAAAGAAAGACTGGCAAAAAAAATTGATAGAATATGGCAGTGAACTATCACATTAACAATAAGACATCTGGATCTGGATCATGAAAATCCTGGCTAGACTTTATAGCACATGCCAAAATATTTCACGAAAAGACATCAAGAAGTAAGTTAAAAGTGGCTTCATTTATGTATTATTCACTTATTATTTACTGACCCAGGAGCTTGGAGCATGAACAGCTCAGAGAAGATGGCAGAAATTTACTTCCTCACTTAGGGAATTGACTTGTGAGTTATGTAGCCTTGCTTCAAACTCTAAAACCACACACTCCCCATATTCACAGTATATTTTAAAAGTTAGAGTAGATTAAATATCAAAAGCCATAAGCTTAATTTAGAGACGGACTGATGGTAGTATTGTGCACTTGAAGAAGTTTCTTCAGATATAAAAGAGGACAATTATAATTTTCTGTGTACTATAGTAGCTTTAAGAACATGAAAAACAGGCCAAAAAACAAATCAGAAAGATTAAAGCACTAATATCAAAGAATTGTACTAGAAACTCAACATTGTTTGAGTTTATCTCCAGCTAGAAAATTTTAAATAAAGTGAAAAGGTCTTGAAAAGACTGAAAGAGACAAAAAATACTACCAATTTTTGAAAAATCTTTGTAGTCTTTTTTTTTTTTTTGAGAAAGAAAATGTGTCTTCAGCGCATCATGAGAAGAAAATTGACTAATATTAAAAAGTAAAAAATTAGATCAAATATTCAAAATCAGAAATGAGAAAAAAATATAGAAATAACAAATCTATTTAATTTATACTAAAAGTGTAATGAGCAGAATTGATCTGGTCAACACAAACAAATACCCAAAAACAAAACTACAGAAACCCAAAAACATAATAAATGAGTAGAACTATTTGTATGCTTTTGAAGAAGTTTGAAGAAGAGCTCTTAAAATGAAGAATAAAGGTCAAAGTGGTTAACATTATGAGAGGCAGGAGATTATCAGTATAGATAACTGAGAACAGGAATCAAATATGTGACTCTTCAAGAAGATACCAGATTACAATATACAGAAACTAAGATACTTATAGATAGAAGAGATTCACAGAGAGCCAGGCTAAAGCAACAACAATTTCACAGGCAAATTTAGTTTTGAAGAAAAATTGCCAGATATGGTAAACAAACAGGTAAGTGTGCACCATGTTCAAGGGCAAATACTGTCAAAAGAAACAACTTTAACAACACTTAGATTTTGGATTTAGCAATAAAAGTCTTGACAGGGTCTATTATAAATGTGTTACAACAACACAAGAATGACTCAAGAAAATGAAATGAAAGACCTACTGATTTGAAAGAAAGAATTAAAAATAAAAATTCTTACTTGCAAAATGTATTTGTGTGCATAAGGGAAATATTAAGAACATTTAAGAAATGGTACTAGAACTAATTAAGTGGATTTAGTAAGTTTGTAAGGTAGAAGATCAATTTTAAAAATTTAATTTATTTCATATATATAACAATAATTTAAGCCTAATTTTAAAATATCTATTTACAATATCATAAAAAACTTATGAGTTGTTTTATGAAAATATATGTAAGTCCCATATACTAAAAACTATAAAACATTACCAAGAAAAATTAAAGAAGACCTAACCAAATGGAAAGCAGTATCATGTTCATGATTTGGAAAACCAGATATTGTTAAGATGATAATTCTTGCCAGAGTGATCTGTAGATTTAACATTATCTCAAACAAAATTCCAATTGTTTTCTAAATAGAACCTGAGCTGTTTTTTCTGAAATGTATGTACATAAACAATTGACCAAAAAGAGCCATTAATTAAAAATAAAGTTGGAGGACATGCAGTACATAATTGCAATACTACAAAGCTATAGTATCTTGAGAGTATAAGAACTACATAAGCATAATTATGCAATTATTATAATTTCTAGTTTCCATATGTTGACCCCATGTATATATTGTTTCAATTCATTGTTATTAAAGTGCTAAAGTAATTCACTGGGGAAAGGTTAGTCTTTCCAGCAAATTATGTTGAAATAACAAGGTATCAATCTAGAAAAGAAAATCCTTCACACCTACACAGTGTCATATGTAAGTCTAATCACAAACGGATAGTGGGTTGTTTACCAAAAAGTATCTGAGACATGCCTCAATCAATTTAGAAAGTTATTTTGTCAAGGTTAAGGATGCATCCATGACATAGCCTCAGGAAGTCCTAATGACAGGTGCCCAAGGTGGGCAGTGTAAAGCTTGGTTTTATGCATTTTATAGAGACATGAGACATCAATCAATATCTGTAAGCTGTACACTGGTTCTGTCTGAAAAGGTGAAATAACTTGAAGGAGGGGTAGGGGAGAGGAGCTTCCTGGCCACAGATAAGAGACAAAGAGTTGCATTTTTTTCGAGTCTCAGATCAGAGTTTAACTGAATACACAATTTCCATGTGAGAGGGGATAAAGGAATAATTACATATGCCTTTGACTGGCTCAGTGAATCTGTATTTTCACACAAATAATAGGACAGAGAGAGCAATCAGATATGCATTTGTCTCAGGTGAGCAGGGGGATGTTTGAGTTCTGTCCTTTGTCCTGAACCTGTGAAGATAAGCTATCCACATACATTGCCAAGGTGAAATTCAACAGAATTGTTTTAGGATAGAGATCTTGAAGCTCACAAAGAAATTCCTTGTAGGCAAATTGTGAGGGAAGTATGCAACTTTTTAAATCTTTGTAGGTATCTTATTAGAAATACAATGGGAGCACATTTGCCTGATTCAGTTCCCAGTTCCGTTTTTCCCTTTGGCTTAGTGATTAGGGGGGTCCCAAGATTGATTTTCCATTCACAACATAATAAAATAAAAAATGAGTTTCCATATGTCGACCCCCTGTATATATTGTTTCAATTCATTGTTATCAAAGTGCTAAAGTAATTCACTGGGAAAAGGTTAGTATTTCCAACAAATTATGTTGAAATAACAAGGTATCAATCTAGAAAAGAAAATCCTTCACTCCTACACAGTGTCATATGTAAGTCTAATCACAAACGGATAGTGGGTTTGAATATTAGAGCTAAAATCAAGAAACTTCTTGGACTCCGGACAAGAACTCAGGACTCGCCAAATGGCAGGCACAGAGAGTGCTGCCACATGTTCCGGGCGGGCTCCCTGAGTTGCAAGCAGAGACAGGCTCAGTTTCATCAAACTGTTCATCAGACTGTGGGAATACACAGGGTGGCTGAGATTTCAGCATTCCCCAAGCCACAGCTGTAACACTACAGCCCTCTCACCCTCTGCTGGCACTGGGCAGCCACCTCATGGAATGGGAAGCAGTGTGGGGCTGGGCCAGCCCCGCAGCTGTGGGCCAGAGCGGCTGACAGAGCTGTAACACAAGTGGGCTGAAACATGTCCCCTCCCACGTTCGCTGTGCTGTGGGCAGTGGGACCAAGACAGTGGTAACACCCCCCCGCCCACCCTCTGGTGCCCTGTGGTGGCTAGTGTCTCCGAGTTTTCATGTGCAACCTGTTCCCCTCCTTCAGATGCTGGTGCCTGAAGCAGAAACCATGCTTTGGTAGGCCTGATCCAGCCGCAGCCTTCCATGCAGCCGGCACCTGAGCCAGCACCTGGAGCTGCCCTTTCTGCCACAGCAGCCGGAGCAGCTGGCTGTGAGCATTGGCTGGACCCTGGGCTCACTCGCTTACACACCCCTCACTACTCTGCATCTGGTTCATCCTCAGTGGACGTGGGATCTAAGCCAGTAGCATGAGGCAATTGCGGGCTGTCGGGTGGAGTGTTTGGAAAAGCCCAATGGGTAAAAGTGAAACTCAAGCAGACCTGCTGCTGGCCACAGAGGTTTGTGGCTGGTGAAGCAACAGCCAAAGCATCCTGTGACACTTGCATACTTTTTGGATGAAGTATTCAAAACTATATAGAAATTTCAGTTTAGGGGAATCATTATTTAATAATTTAATAAGTAAGATTTGGCTGAGTATTTTGGGGGATAGAAGAATAAGTCTAAGAACAAAGGAGACTTCTATTTGTTAAAATATGGATCAAAGGATCTTGGCAAGGGGTGGGGTTTTTGTTTATAAGCTAGTTGCTCACATATCTTTTCTCACCTGCCTTCTATGTCTTATCAGTGTTTGGTTTGAATTTTGCTACATTAAACTAGCCCAGATAATATTCTCCTGTCTATATAAAAGTTCTCCTGATATAGATAGATAGATTAGATTAATTGATTGATAGATAAATATAAATAAATCTGATGTCTAGAGAAAAAGAGACAAAGAGATAGGATTTGTTTTAAGGACTCCCGCTGACTTATGCAATTGAGGAGGCTTGCAAGTTAGAAGCAGGCCAGTAAACTAAAAATTCTGCCAAGAGTTAATATTGCAGTCTTCAGTCTGAAGCCTGGAAACTCAGGCAGAATTTCTACTTTTGAATTAACAGATAAGAATTCCTTTCTTAAAAGGGACCCACATTTTTTTTAAGGCTTTCTGTTATTTGGATGAGGACCACCACATTGAGGACCACCCCTAAGTATACCAATTTAAATTTTAATTTTATCAAAAAATACTTTCCCAGCAACATCCAGCTGGGTGTTTTACAAAACAATTTGACACCACAGCCTAGGCAAGTTGACACCTAAAATTAAGCATCGCATAATTTCATTTGAGAAATCAATAAGTACTTTCAAATAGAAAAATGAAAATAAATGCACAGTCATGGATTGCTTAATGATGAGAAATGTGTTGTTAAGCAATTTTGTCATTAGGCAAATATCATAGATTGCACGTACACAAACCTAGATGTATAGCTTATGAAACACTTAGGCTGTATCTTACAGCCTTTTGTTCCTAGGCTACCAAACTATACAGTAAATTACTAAACTGAATCCTGTAGGAGACTGTAACACAATGGCAAGATTTGTTGTATCTAAACATAGAGAAGGCATAGTGAAAACACAGAATATGGCAGGCATGGCGGTATGTGCCTATAATCCCTGCTATTCTGGAGGTTGAGGTGGGAGGATTACTTGAGCCCAGAAATTTGATATGATCCTGGGAAGCAGCAAGACATAATCTCATATAAAAAACAAAATAATTTTAAAATACAGTATAAAAGAAAAAAACGATACATCTTTATAAAGACTTACCAAAAATAGAGGTTGCAGGCCTAGAAATTGCACTGGGTAAGTTATTGAGTGAGTGGTAAATAAATGTGAAGGCCTGAGACATTTCTCTACACTACTCTAGACTTTATAAACACTGTATAATTAGGCTACATTAAATTCATGTTAGAAATTATTTTCTTGAATAAATTAAACTGAGCTTATTGTAACTTTTTTATTTTATAAACTTTTTAATTTCTTTCAAGTCTTTAACTCTTATGCAACAACACTTAGCTTAAAACACAAACATGTTGTATAGCTGTATTAACATATTTTTTCTCTATATCCCTATTCCATAAGCTTTTTCTGTTTTTAACATTTTAAACTTTTTCAACTTTTTCTTGAAAACTATCTGGCAATCCTAAGCAAAAATGAAAAAGAAAAAAAAAAAGCTGGAGGCAACATGCTACCTGACTTCAAACGGTACTAAAAGGCTAGAGTTATTGAAACAGCATGGTACTGATACCAAATAGAGATATAGACCAATGGAACAGAACAGAGGCCTCAGAAGTCATGCCACACATCTACAACCATCTGATCTTGGACAAACCTGACAAAAACAAGCAATGGGGAAAGGATTCCCTATTTAATAAATGGTGTTGGGAAAACTGACTAGCAAAATATAGAAAGCTGAAACTGGACCCCTTCCTTACACCTTATACAAAAATTAACTCCAGATGGATTAAAGACTTAAACATAAGACCTATCACCATAAAAACCCTAGAAGAAAACCTAGGCAATACCATTCAGGACATAGGCATAGGCAAGGACTTCATGACTAAACACCAAAAGCAATGGGAACAAAAGCCACAATAGACAAATGGGATCTAATTAAACTTAAGAGCTTCTGCACAGCAAAAAAAAAACAATCATTAGAGTGAACTGGCAACCAACAGAATGAGAAAAAAATTTTGCAATCTACACATCTGACAAAGGGCTAATAACCAGAATCTGCAAAGAACTTAAACAAATTTAAAAGAGAAAAAAAAACTACCCCATCAAAAAGAGGGTGAAGCATATGAACAGACACTTTTCAAAAGAAGACATTTATGCAGCCAACAAACACATGAACAAAAGCTCATCATCACTGATCATTAGAGAAATACAAATCAAAACCACACTGAGATACCATCTCATGCCAGTTAGAATGGCAATCATTAAAAAAAAAATCATTAAAAATTCAGGAGACAACAGATGCTGGAGAGGATATGGAGAAATAGGAACACTTTTACATTGTTGATGGGAGTGTAAATTCATTTAACCATTGTGGAAGACAGTGTGGCAATTCCTCAAGAATCTAGAACTAGAAATACCATTTGACCCAGCAAACCCATTACTGGGTATATACACAAAGGATTATAAAATATTCAATTATAAAGACACATGCACATGTATGTTTATTATGGCACTGTTTACAACAGCAAAGACTTGAAAACAACCCAAATGCCCATCAGTGATAGACTAGATAACAAAAATGTAGCACATATACACCGTGGAATACTATGCAGCTATAAAAAGATGGGTTCATGTCCTTTGCAGGGATATGAATGAAGCTGGAAATCATAATCTCAGCAAACTGACACAAGAACAGAAAACCAAACACAGCATGTTCTCACTCATAAGTGTATATTGAAGAATGACAACACGTGGACACAGGGAAGGGAACATCATCCACTTGGGCCTGTTAGGAGGTGGAGGGGCTAGGGGTGGGTTAGCCAGGGGCGGTGGAATTGGGGAAGGATAACATTAGGGGAAACACCTAATGTAGATGATGGGGGGATGGATGCAGCAAACCACTATGGCGTGTGTATACCTATGTAACAATCCTGCACAATCAGCACATGTACCCCAGTACTTAAAGTATATATATATATATATAACTAAGACACAAATACACACATTAGCCTAGGCCTATACATGGTCAGAATTATTAATATCACTCTGTCATCTCCATGTCTTGTGTCACTAGAAAGTCTTCAGGGGCCGTAATAAAAATGTAGCTGTCTTCTCCTAAGATACAAGTACCTTCTGGAAAACCTTTGTAAGAATCCTGCTCAAGGCTGTTTTACAGTTACTTAAAATGAGTAGAAGGAATACACTCTAATATAATGATAAAAAGTACAGTATAAAAATATGTACACCAGTAACATAGTCATTTATTACTGTTACCCAGTTATGGGCTGTAGTTAACTATGTAGTATCCTTTTCAAAACTGGCAGTGCAGTAGGTTTGTTTACACCAGTAACAACACAAACTCGAGTCATGAGTTACACTACAGGGTCACAATGTCTCCAGTGTAACTAGGCCATAGGAATTTTTCAGTGCAATTATTATCTTATGGGACCACTGTTATGTATGTGCTCAGTAAATGCACCAAAATGTCATTATGCAGTAGTCATTTATGCACATATTTTTCTGTAGATGGTAGTTGAAGAGATTAACTAAGCATATCAAAAATTGATCCCTTAAATTAATATTCAATTATGAAAAAGCTAGTCCAACATATTTTTAAAACTACCTTTGATTTAATTAAAAAGAACATTTCTCAGAATGCCAAATTGTTTTCAAACATTTTACCAGGTAAGTTAAATTTACATTATTAATTAAGTTCTCAGATATGAATTCTTTAGTTAGGGAGTAATCTTTATTCCTGTAACTTTTGTTTTGTTATCCAAGGTTCTGGAATGATGTGTTTGATTTCATTTTTCTCACATTCAAAGCCCCTTGTGATATGGAAAATTAGTCTCTCTGTTTTTTCTTTATTTCTTTTTTGACTGATGGGCCCAGGAAAGAGCCTTTTTAAGTTACTCAGTTTTTTTTAAATGGCTTTGTTCTTTGTTTATCTTCTCTTTGTTTAGTTGTTTTATAATATGTCATCATGTGTGAACTTCATCCAATATTTAATTTTCTTTCAGTACTTTTTACTCATAAATTACAAATCCTATTATCACTGCTGTCAGTGGTGGCTGATTTACCTTGGGATAACAAAAACAATAATAAAATAAAATAAAACATTAATGTAAAATTTGGAGACTATTCATAGAATATTCACTGAAATCAACTTTGTAATACTATTGGCCTTTATTATCTTATACTGACATATATTTACGACTCATTTCCCCAAATTTTATTCTTCGGAAAAGTTTTAATCCTACTAAAAATATGATCCAGTGAGTCCTTTAAGAAAATCTATGCCAGATGTTCTGTGAAATTAGCCAATCTTGTCATAGATATTTATCAATTTTTTGTACACCAGAGTGAAATTTACTTCCTGACCCTAGCTCTTTGTTACCTAATAAAACAATTGCTACCAAAAAAAAAAAAAACAATTGGATTGATAATCATAGTCACCTAAGATAATGGAAAAACAGCTATTTGTTATGTATTTTTTACATTATAAGAATAATGTAAATTTATATGACGAAGTAGCTTTATATTTAAAAGTTTTGCAAGTTAATTAACTATATGTTGGATATATTTCTTTCTATCTGTATTTTGAAAATGCACAATAGGTTCCAATTTATGTTGTCCTGGGTTAGTTTTTTGCTAGTTTTGCACAGAAAGAAATAGAAATATGAAATTTAATTAATTATATTGATTTTAAAATGAAATAGAATATTTTATTTTGTTTGTAAACCTCAACCAATAAAATGTAAATCATGATTTTAAACCTTGGGGCTATAATAAACTAGTTGCCTTAATAGCCCTAGCCCTTTGCCTCTCTTAAATTCATACCTTTTAAAATGGGACTTTGCAGCTCCTGTTATGAAGCACATAACATAATTATCCATATCTTAATTCTGAGTTCAGCAATGTGACTTGCTTTGGCCTTTGGTATCTTCGCATTGGTAGTATAAGCAAAAGCTAGAAAAGGACTGATGCACCTTTGCCTTCAATGTGGAAACACAGCCACACTGGCTCACCAGAGGGATGTGAGAGAAAAATGAAGTAGAGCCAATTTGGTCCAGGTAATAATCAGCCCACTTCCAGAAACATAATACCCCAGACAGCAGTCAGGTAATACCCAGACATGACAGAGAGTTCACGTGAAACTCAGAAATTGCCCAGCTGAATTTTCCAGTCGCAGACTCAAGACAAAATAAATTCTTAATGATTTAAGCCATTGTGTTTTGGAATGGTTTGTTATGCCACATAAATATGACAATAGATAAATGATGGGAAAGTATTGCATTTTTTTTAAATTTCTCAGTTAATAACAAGTGCTCTGTGTATTAGTCTGTTTTCATACTGCTATAAAGAACTGCCCAAGACTGGGCAATTTATAAAGGAATAATGTTTAACTCACAGTCTTCAGGGTTCAGGAAACTTACAATTGTGGTGGAAGCCAAGGAGGAACAAGGCACCTTTTTCACAAGGTGGCAGCAAGAAGTGCTGAATGAAAAGAGAAGAGTTCCTTATAAAACCAGCAGATTTCATGATAACTCACTCACTTTGATGAGCATAGCATCAGGGAAACCACAACTATGATTCCATTACCTTCTCCTGGTCCTTTCCTTGATACTTGGGGATTCTGGGGATTACAATTCAAGATGAGTTTTGTGCACAGAAAGCCTAAGCATATCATTCTGGTGTACCAGCTCTCTCTTTTTAAAAGTATGTATATATTTAAGGATATATATATATATGTTTATTTATTTTAAACAGCAAATTCTTCTCACCCAAATAAATGTAAATGTGTGTCTAAATGTAAATGTGTGTGTTTTTATGTGAATGTGTGTGCGTATTTAAAAAATAACTTGCTGTAATTTTCTGTGTGGATGAAGTTTTAACTTACACAAGCTTGTTGTTTTGAAATTGTTTATAACTCTTTTTGTTTTAATTACCACTATATTCTCCAAATGTTTCATTCGTTTATATATATGTTTATAGTTGACTTTACCACATAGAATTCCACAGTACCACTGATTTTCTACTTATTCACTGTTCTAGAGATAGAAACTATGCTGTTCTCCATATTTCTACTAACACAAAAAACATCACAATGAAAATCTCCGTGTTTAGCTCTGTGGGAAAATATATATATTTAAGTATCATTGTATAAATTTACTTTCTAAGAAGATCATTCCACTCATATAATTTCTTATTTTGTAATGTTTTTAATATGTTGCTTTTTTTCTCACCTTTGTCAAGATTTAGGTACTCTATTAAAACAGAAAAGTAGTTTAATTTGTCTGTTTATTTGTTTAATGTAGAGATGTATGGCATGTGTGACCTTCACCCTTTTTTACACAAATCCTAAATAATAACAAAACCATTTTAAATTATAATTAGGAAGATTTTGGTTGCCAATCTTAGAAATTACTATCAATTAAAACAGGGTCCAGGATAATAGTTTGGAGTTATCATATGTGGCTGTCATCTCAAAAACTGAATTGCAATTATCTATTTCAGAAATTTGCTTGTTATATCCAGCGCTAGCATTCAGTGAAAATCAAACTACCTTAGAAGAGAAAATAACAACATGCTATAATTTTAAGAGACCAAACACATAAAAAGAAATGAATAAATATTAAAGTGGAAAATACAAATCTATGTAATCAAGCAAATATAATCCTTATAACTTTTCAGAAACAATCACAAAGAAAAATATATATTACTCCATTATCTACAGATGACTCAATATTTTTATATATAACTTTTTAAATGTATTATTCTGCGTAAGTTTTTTGGAAAAAGTATTTAGATAAAATTTATAGTTAACAAAACAATATGAAAGATGGTTCTTCTTGTTCAATGTTTCTCAAATAGGACTCTGTTGGTATTTTGAGTTGGACCATTCAATTCTTGGATAATTTCCATATTGGGACACATCCAAATGCTTTAATAATGTAACAACACTTAGAATTGAGAATGCATTCTATTTTGTCATTTTCCAGCTTACAAATAAACACCTCAGTGTAGCTCAGTAAATGTAATAGTGTAATATAATAATGTAATGTAATAGTGTATCAGTTCACATAGCGATCACTAGCAATGGGGTTTAAAAGCCTCTTACTGTGTAGGGATCATGAAGTTCTTATTTATTTATTTATTATACTTTAAGTTATGGAGTAGATTTGCAGAATGTGTAGGTTTGTTACATGGTATACATGAGCCATAGTGGTTTGTTGCATGCATCACTCCATCATCTGTATTAGGTATTTCTCATACTGCCATCCCTCCCTATCCCCCAACCCTGCTATCCCTTTCCCTAGACCTGCACCCCTCAACAGGCCCCGGCGTGTGATGCTTCCCTCCCTGTGTCCATGGGTTCTCATTGTTCAACACCCACTCATGTGTGAGAACATTCGGTGTTTGGTTTTCTGTTCTTGTGTCACTTTGCTGAGAATGATGGTTTCCAGCTTTATCCGTGTCCCCACAAATTATTGGTAACTGAGTTAAACCTGTAATTAAAAACTTTACTTTAGAACAGAGGTTTCAATGTTTTTAGAAGGTGTTTTACATAAATTCACTGAAAACTCAGTAATGCAAAAATTAATATTATACATTATTTCAGATATAAAACGTAGAGTCGTTTGTGGGTTTTGAAGCCCTTTAAAGAAACAATGGCATGTAAAGTTGTTAGAATTATTTTCTACTTTTGTTTAAGTTCCACTTTTTAATTATAGATCCAAGGTACTATAAATTTGACACCATCTTTCAAGCTAAATGATGAGTACTTCACTTTAATTTTCAAAATAAATTGATACAAAGTAGATATATTTATTAAATATGGGGCATTCAATGAGGTGATGAAGCTTGCAAAAGATTTATTATTTTAGGTTATTTATATAATGTTCTCACACTACAACTTTTCACAATAGCAATTAATGCACTAGTACCATGTTGTGCTACAAAACACATTTCTTAGAAACAAGTTTTAAATTCATTTCTTTTATCCATATTTATAGTACTATCTGTAAACATTACACAAATTATATGTAAAAGAAAGGCTAATGCAAAAATTAAAAAACATCTTGACTAGCTTGCTAATTAGCACTGCCTTTTATGAGGTACTTTCTTCTTTGTTTCCACTTCTCTTTTGAAAACTATACCTATAGATATATCATTACATATAAATCCCCAATTTTTAAACTGTTATGTAAATAACAATCTACTCTGTGAAAAATTTAGCACTTTTTATATTATGAATTCAGTGAAGTATTTACATTCTACATTATATCACTAGAAATAAATTTTGTTTATTTATATACAAAATAAACACAGTATTCAGGATTTGACGCTAACCTTTTTTTATAACATCTTCTACATACAAAGCATTTAGCAAGATTTTGTGGAGCAGGAGGTATATTAAAAGGTTAAAAGGGATAAAACACATTTAAAGGGATAACATACATAAACAAATCCAAGATTATTATGATCTCTAAATATTAAATATTATATAATGCTTATCTCAATATTTCATCAAAACAAGATGCAATGGATGTTAATATGTGCCATTTTATGTACTTTTATATACTTCAGAAAAGAAAAAAATTGCTCAACATTGGCAAACTATATAGGAGACTCCCACTTAAGTGTAATCCACAAAAGGGTTATATATTAACCCTTGCAATATATTAATTGATGTTTACATCTCCCTTTCCACAAAAGGGAAAATTAAACAAGACCTTAAACTACAAGAAAGAACGGCAAATTAGCTAACAAACCTCTACCTTGATACTTGGTGGAAGAGATAAAACTTTCCCAGATGATTTAAATCATTAGACATTACCTTGTAAGGTTTGTATTATGAATTCACACTACTAGTGTGGTCCAAAAGCCTCAAGCAGAGAATTTAATGAAAGTCCTCTCAGGTTTCTTTTGTCCCTAGGTGACTGGAAGAAGCAAATGCAAATCTTCCTGGTCTCAGTGTATGCGAACACAGGTCGTAAAATGCCATCCACAAAATGATGCATTCTAACTTTAGAAATGTGAAACTTTATAACAGATATTCTTAAAATCTATTAAATATATATTCTATCATAAAATCTGTACTTTATATAAATGCTAAAATATGCTATTGAATCATATTTTTATATTAGGGAGCTGAGAAACCTAATAATGACTAACAATAGTAACGAAAAAAAGTAGCAACAACAAAAATAGCTGTGTCCTTCTGATGTGCCAGACATTAAATTTCCATGTATTTAGTAACTTTATGCTCAAAACAGTCCTTTGAAATAATAATAATAATAATAATTTTCCTTTTTTCACAGACTAAGTGAACAAAAAAGCCAGTACTTGAATCCAGGCAGTTTTTGTGCAAAGCCATACCTTAATCACTGTTTTAAGAAAGAAGGATGTTTCAGTAAGCACTGACCACATAGATGGCCATTCCAAACTAAGAGAACACAAAAGAGCACAGCTTTTTGGTTTATTGGTTTTTGTTTTTGTGTGTGTGTGTGTGTGTGTGTGTGTGTGTATGTGTTTGTGTGACATTTCTTAGACTGTCATGGGTTAGCATGGTTAGGACAAAAGAAACTAAGTACAATTAACTAGGTCATAATGCTGGCAAATTATATGGAGGGCAGAAAATGTATTATTTTAATATTAAGATACATGAGATATATTATCTAACTATTGAGGATTAAAAATCCTGGAGAAAAAGTGTATCATGCTGTGAACTGTATTTTCAGACAACAACTGATATCAGTGTGATACACTTCTCAAAAAGATGATAGCAGCTAGATCATTTACAAAGGGTTCTCTTATAGAGAATAAGTTAAAAGTCTTACCTAATATTTTAAGTCTACAATATATACTGAAAACTTTTGACTATATTTTTGGAAGGAAGAGAGTGTTTCCAACTGAGTTATCGAACAGGGAAGAAAAATATGTTTGACAAAGGAAATAATAAATTCAGTTGAAAACCTACTGAATTTGAAGTATCTGTGTAGTTTTCATGCAATTTGGTTAGGGCACAGGTGGAAGAGAGTCATGAGAATTGATGGCATTGACAGAAGAAAACATCTTAAAACAAATGCATGTAATAGTTGAAATAAAACTTATGGGTGCATTGTTGAACATATTTTATAGAATTTAAAGGATTAAATAACCTTCAATTGATTTTCTTGCATTTTTTCAAAGAGTGACATTTTTATTTATAATGAAACAAATATACACAATGCCTTAAAGATGTTTTGCAATAAAATGTACACAACATAAAATGAATCGTTTTTATCATTTTTAACGGTAAAATGTAGAGCCATTAAACATTCACAGTGTTGTGAAACAATCACCTCTGTCCATTTTTTAAATTTACAGAAGTGTGTTTAATATTTTTAAATTTTACATGCAGTGTCTCAATCTTGGTAAAATTAGTCATAGTGTTACTGGAAAGGGGACCTAATCCAAATCCCATGAGATGGTTCTTGAACCTTGGGCAAGAAAGAATTTGGGGCAAGTCCACAAACTGAAAATAACTTTATTAAAAAAGTAAAGGAATAAAAGAATGGCTACTCTGTAGGCAGAGCAGTGGGATGGACTGCTTGACTACGTACACTTATAGTTATTTCTTGATTACATGCTAAACAAGGGGCAGATTATTCATGAGTTTTCCAGGAAAGGGTAGTGGGGAAATTCCATAACTCAGTGTTCCTCTCTTTTTTCAGACCATTTAGGGTAACCTCCTGACATTGCCATGGCATTTGTAAACTGTAATGGTACTGATGGGAGTGTCTTTTAACGTGCCAATGCATTATAATTAATGTATAATGCGCAGTGAGGATGATCAGAGGTCACTTTTGTCACCATGGCGGTTTTGGTGAGTTTTGGCTGGCTTCTTTAATGCATCCTGTTTCATCAGCAAGATCTTTGTGACTTGTATCTGTGCTGACCACCTATCTCATCCTGTGGCTAAGAATGCTTAACCTCTTGGGAATTCAGCCCAGTTAGGTCTCAGTCTCATTTTACCCAGTCCCTATTCAAGATGGAGTCACTCTGGTTTAAACACCTCTAACAATAAATCAATGTTAACTAAACAAAAGGAATATCAGAATGACCAGACTAACATAAAAAATTTAGTGTGTGGAATAAAGTATATTTTTGAAAACCTCATGCTGAGTTACATATGAACAAAATTTAGGTAATTATGGTTTAAAGAGAAAGCATAAGCAAGTGAGTACATAAATTAAAATTTTATTAATGATATAGTATCTCAATAGATGGTCTTTTCCCCAGGACTAAATCTAAATTATCAGCTTCATGGCTTCCCTATTTGTAGTATAACTGTGAATACATTTTCATAAAGCAAAATATAAACCAGATTATTATTTATATTTGAAAAAAACGTCTATCCTTTGCCTCATTTTTATATTAGCAGTCATAATGACAGAGCTCCGTAGGACTAAGAGCTTTTGGAAACAATGCTCACCCTCTCTCCCACAAATTTCACAGCTTCATATGATTTGTGAGCCTTGACGTCGCCAATGATATCCTGTCGAATCCACAAGAAGTACAGGATTGTAAGATCAGATCAATAGCATTTCCAGAAGGTTTTGCATTCTCCTTTTTCTGAATACTCTCCCACACCTCCTTGTCTATTGTTTATCTTCTCGAATTATCTCTCTATTTGTCCTTTTACTTTATCTATCTCAAGTCGAAATCTCTTCCAAAAATTCTACATCCCCTATAGATTTCTGAAGTTGCCAAAGTTTTATATCTTCTGTCTTGGGATAGAACTTGGGTTGATATTTCTGTTTGTTTCTTATCACCACTGTTGGAACACTGTGCTTTCCATCTTCCCCTCAAATCTGGAGCTTCTGAAGCACATTTATTAGACCATACCACTTGATAATGTTCCACATTGTTGTCATCTATAGATCTCTATGACCCTTTCTGATATTCCTTACAGACTTGAACTCTGGGGAAATTGTTACATTCTTAATTCTTGATAATATCTGTTTTCACATAGTTGATCCCCTCACGTCATACACTTTGTTTTTGAACTAAGCTCTCCTCTAGTGAACTTATAGTTTGACCTATCTCAGCAATCTACTATGAGAGCTACCTTTAATAACTATAATCTTAATTTAAAGCATCCCATCCCTTGAAAAACGTCTCCTATCTGTTCACAAATCTCCTCTTAGTGTTCCAACTTTAACACATTAACAACTATTTCTGATATCCAGCTGGAAAGTTGCAGTATGGAGACCAATTGTTTATGGTCAGTGAGATCTGATCTGTTGTGTAGCTAGGTTGTTTGTTTGTTTGTTTTTGTTTTTGAGGGGGAATCTCATTTTGTCACCCAGACTGGAATGCAGTCGCGCAATCTTGGCTCACTGCAACCTCCGCCTCCCAGGTTGAAGCGATTCTCCTGCCTAGCCTCCCAAGCCTGTAGCTTGTTTTAATTAGTTGGTACCTATGCTCTACTAGTCATCATTTTTAAAAAGTATTACCTGTGCCTACAAGGCATTGATTCTATCACCATTTCACTGTTTTATTCACTTTCTGGTACTAACTTTTGTCCTTGCTTAGCATATACATTGTATGGCCAATTATTCTTATTCCTGTTCGTATATATTAGGCAACCCTTCTCTCTCACTGCCTATTTTTACTCTTTTGGAATATGTCAAATAGGTCAGTCTCTATTTATTTCACTGCTACACTTTTGCAGGTGGATGAGGGCACAGAAACAATTAATAGGCTTCCATTTAAATAATCATTGCCAATCTCAATTGAGACTTTATATTGCCTACCCAGAAACCTAAGGTTATTTCTCCAATTCATTTACTCCGATACCATTCTTACACTAGATAATTTTTTACCCTGTTTCCCTGAAAGACAGAAACAATCAGAAGGCATCCTCCTTAATTTCAACCATATCCTAAACTCACTGCCTGATCTCTATCATATATTTAGCTTTTGAACTTCCATGCTCTTAGCAAAGACAAATTCTTCTGCTTGTCTTTTAACTCCACCTCTTAACTACATTGACCCTGATCCTAACCTTAATTTGTTTTTTACCTGTAATCCTTAATGTATCTGAATCTACTTTGGACCTGTTACTTATCTCTAACCTAAATGAATAAATTCAGACCAATATTCTTTCTCTTGCATTAGTAACATTCTCTTTAAACTTAATTATTTCCATTAGGATATAAATATACTTGACCCTTCATATTTAAATAAAAACCATTTTAATAAAGAATCATATTTTAATACTAAACTTATATTTCCTTCTAGCTACCATCTCTTTTCTATGCTTTTCTATATAGCTCAACTCCAAAAAAGTTAACTGTACTTGCTTTCTGATTTTACTCTGTTATTTCCCCTTGATCCCATTTCAAATACTATTTTCAAATACCATTTGAAATGTTTTCACTACCCATCCTACTGAGCCTTGCACATGACCTCACCATTGCTAAATCCAATGGCCAGTGCTCATTTCTGATCCAGCTTAAAGTGACAATATTATTTGACACAGAAAACACTCAGACTATTTCTCTATTACTGATTTTTTTTTCCTTCCTCACTGGCCCTCCTCTTAGTCTAACTGGCTTCTCTTACTCTCAGTGTTTTGTAAATGTTGATATGACCCCATCTGAGCTGTAGGTCTGCTTATTTTCCTCCATCAGATCCTTCTATTCCTCCTCCAGTCTCCCACACTTTTCATTCCTGTTCTTCTACCCCATTTCCTCTACCATTACTTATTCTCCACATACTTCCTAGATAATCTTATTGAGTTTTATTAATTTTTAAAATCCATATGTTGATGACAGTATCCAAATGTTTTGGTCCAAATAGTTTCTTGAACTCCAGAATCATAATAATTGTATTCTTAGCATTTCTACATTGGTTTAATATGTTTAAAAGAGAACTTCTGGTCTTTCTACATGAAATACATAACTCTTTTAAAGTCTTCTTTCATTTTAGCCTGATAACTACTTATGCTAAGATATTTAAAGCTTTTTTAACATTCCTGTTTCTCTCATACCCAGTTCAACTCCCTCTGTAAGCCCCCAAGGCTTAACAGCCACATTAATTCAGCATTCTATTATCTCCTCTAATAGCACCTGGTTCAAGGCAATTTTTCTCTCTTGTGAATTATTGCAGTAGCTTCCAACTTAGTTTTCCTGCTTCAGCCCTTGTCTTCCTGCACGGTGGCAGAAGTGCTCTTGTAAAACCAAAAGCTGATCATTTCATTCCATTGTCCCATACTCTCCAACGGCTCCTTTTGCTCTTGGAGTTAAAGTTGAAGTCCCAATGTAATTTAGAAACTTTCTGATCTGGCTCCCTGTTACTACTCTGATCTCAACTTCTACTATTCTTCCTGTGTCTCACTGGACTCCAGCCTCTTCACTGTTTGTGAAATATACCACCATTGTCCAGGATTGCCTGTTCTCTCTGTCTGAAAATTCTTCTCTTAGATATGCATATAGCTTAACCTTTCACATCTTTTATTACTTAAGTTGTATGTTCATGCTTTGAAAAAATGTTTATTCATTCCTTATTTCTGATTTGTTCTAACACAAAGCATTTAATATAATCAAAAGTAATATATTTATTTTCACCTACCTGACAACTAAAATTTCCAATTACGTAAGAGATTGTCTGCTAATGTATTTCCAGTGTATGAAACAATGCCTAAAACATAATAGGTCCTTAATAAATATTGACTGAATCCATAAATGGAATAATAACTTAATGTTATTTATTTGATAACTTCTTCCTTAATTAGAAAATTAAGAATATCTCTGCATAAAATTTATTTACATTATACATTTATTTCTGCTTTTTAATAGCTTGTATGAACTTGAAAAGTTCAGTTCAAATAGAATTGTCAGACTCATTCTTTTTATTTTTTTAAATGGTCACTTTTTAAAGAAAGGAGAGTTAAAGCAAAATAGACTGAATGAGAAGTTACAAGCCGAATCTATTAGTGTCTAACATCTAATAGCAAATGCATATAGATTTTTCTTTTCCATTTAATTCTGGGACTATAAGGAGGTACCAACATGAAGATGTCTTTGGGCAGAATCCATTTTGCTCTTTCTTGTTTTTCAAATAGAACTGCATTTGCTTTAGCTACATGTCTCATCTCTCAATTTTGTGTGTTTTTCCATCTGCTTGTGTTTCTTTCTATAGTCATTTAGTGCCTTCATATTGACGTGCCTTGTGTTACTCATGTCCATAATATGTCCTGCCCACACCTCAGCCTGTGTACTTGAGTTTCTGCATCTGGCTACCAATAAACAACGTAAGACAGGTGATGAAATCAGGGTAATAAAATAGCGGATCATGGTGTCTTGTTTGTTCAGAAGAAAAACACATATAATCAAAATACACTCAGAGCTTGTTTTTAAATACCATTTGCTAATAAAAATAAGTCAGTTCCTTTAAGAAGGAGTGGATTTAATTTTTAATTTTTTGAGGAATCCATATACTATTTTCTTTATGTAAATTAATGTAAATATCAATTAGCTTGATGTAGCCATTCCACAAAGTATACTTATTCTTCAAAACAGCATGTTGTACATGGTAAATATATACAAATTTATTAGTCGATTAAATATATATATATATCAAATTTTTTTAAAGGAAAACAAGGTAGCAGTTCCTAAGGCTGGAGCACAGAAAACACAAAAATTGCCTGGAGAATCTTGTAGTGCCAGTTTGCCCATTTGAAAGATTTCACTCCATACTACATTCTTTAACGTGTCTTCACTCTGTAATAATTTAATCAGTCATGAGTTAATCTTTCTTTAGATTTAAAGTCTGTCTTTACAATGGCTATAACAGGCATATTCTTGAATTAAGTATCTCTGAGTTTAAATTGCTTAAAGTTGGTTAAAACATTTCTAGGTCTTATCATTTACTGCTTAAGTTTGAAATGACTTCACATTTATCAGTCACTGCTTGCTAGGTTATCAATTTTTTGTAAAACCTAATTAGATTAAGTCAACTGAAATCAATATTACTAATATTCTGCTTTTTCACAATCTTCCCTAGAACAAATATAATAATTACTTAGTTTCTCGGTTATACTTTGTCATAGGCAAGATTCGTACCAAATGAATTTGTCTTTCAATGTTCACGTGTATAAATTGTATCAAATATTCTTCAACAATATAATATGTAGTGCATCACTCCAATTCTCATGAACAGTTTTATTAAAAAAAATACCTGTCCCTGGCTTCTATGTCAAGAAAACATTCATATTTTTTTATAAGTAACAACTTTTTTTTTTTTTTTTTTTTAGATGGAGTCTCGCTTTGTAGCCCAAGCTGGAGTGCAGTGACGCAATCTCTGTTCACTGCAATCTGCACCCGCTGGGTCCCGGTTCAGGTAATTCTCCTGCCTCAGCCTCCCTGAGCTGGGATTACAGGCATGCGCCACCATGCCCCACTAATTTTTGTATTTTTAGTAGAGATGGGGTTTCAATAAGTAATAATTCTTTTTTAAGTTATGAGAGACTGGATAATGCTGTAGTAACAATTACCCTAAAATATCAGTGGCTTAAAAGAACAAACGTTTATTTCTCCTGGATGTCTATGTGGGTTCTTATTAAGTGAGGAGACTTGTTCCATACCAGAGGGAAAAATTGTAGAAGTGTTTTACCCTTGAAGCTAAGTATCTTGATTATTCCCATTTATAACTGATTGTCAAAGCAAGTTCCAAAGCACCAAACTCCAGAGTGCAAGGAAATTCAATCTTTGGAGTGCCCCAAAAGAGGAGAGAAAACCAAGAATCAGTGAAAAAAATGGAACATCCCCTTTCTCTTAAGTCAGGGTCCTTTCACTGGGCTAGTATTCTTTGGAAAATCCTGATATATGCTGGGTTAGTCTATACAATAACTGAACAATGGAATTCTAAATTTCTAGGAACACTCCTTAAATGTGATATTTCAGTTGTTGGTATGAATAGATGGATAGTTTCCAAGAGAAAAAATATGTATTCCACCTGGCACCATCAGTTTTATTTAATGTTGTTCATAAATGTTTTTACTGCTAAGGTTTCTGAACATCATTATTTTAAATCTAGTTATTTTTCCAAATTCTTCAAACTGTCTTTACTATGCCAAGTAATTTTCAGGATATATTAAAGGTTAATAAAGGAGTTTATTGCATCATATCTTTTATGGCTGTTTAAAAACATGTAACTTTAGTGAAAACGTAAAGTAGACCACTGCAAGATGCCTAAAGGCCAAACGTTGACAAAAGATGGATTTATATTTTTATTAGCAGAGGTCTAGGAGACTCATATAAGCTAACTTTTCATGGCAGTGGTTGTCTTTATTTAATTTCAATCTGATGTCAGTTTGTAGTTATTAAGCATTTGCCAACTGTAAGTCATTTGACATATGTAGTGTAAGAAATATACAAAATTAGGCAATCTTGGCAATTGGATATATTGTATAATATTACATAATTGCAATCCTGCAGAGGAGGAAATATAAATGTACAATCATGCAACACCACTAGTCTACATTCTTCAATGATTCCTCATATCTGAAGTTTGTCAACATTTTGCTAGTAGATATGAGAGTCTCGTGACAAAACATGCATTACTAGCCTTATGTTTTTACTCTTATTTTTATCTTAGATTTGTCTTATCCAATGAAAATTAATTACTTGTTATTTTCAGAGTAAATAATGCTCCAATATATATTTTGGCTTTTGCCCATAATATTGCCTTTGCTAATACTTCCTTGCATTAATGACTTTTAATGGCATAGAAACGGCTGCAATATATTGCAAATGAAAAAAAGTTAGGAAACAGCAAATATGTGTATATGTTACAACTCATGTTGCTAAAGATTAAAAATATAGAACAATATTATCAATATATAAGTCAATATAAATGTTTATATTTAGGTGATATAGTTATCAATTTTTCATCAGTATTTGCATTTAAAGTTCTATAATAAAACATATTATTTGTAATCAGGAGAAATCAAGACATACTGTTATTTTTCAATTACAAAGAAAAGGTACATACTCAGCCTCCTCATGCAACATTCTTCACTCCTATTAATGTCTGGATCTCAATCCACAAACCATTTTTTTCTGAAAAAAATTTTTTTTTCCTATGCTATGATTGTGCTTTGTAGATTGTCAATGATGCTTTTGTGTAATATTGTTTAGCTACTCTTATATTAACCTCTGAAAACTTTGAGGTTAAGGATCACAAGATTCACTCTTTGTGTCCAACATATAGCACAGTAACTATATTTATGAAGTAATAAATAAAATAATTGTGAAACAAAGTTGAATTAAGTGAATGTCAAGGAAAGACATGAGAAGTAAGCAGTTGCAACAAAAGGAAATATTTCAGTGTGACACGAGGTATCTGGGAGGTAAATGATGAATCTGACCTTGAAAACTGTTCTTTTAAAGTATATGTGATTACATCATTCTCCTCATTTAAGATTTCAATGACTCCACTCTTACACAATAGAATTCAAATGTGTTCATTTCTCTTTAAATTTTTATACATTTCTGGCAAAATAATTAAGAAAACTTTGTTATAGGCCTGTTAATCTGTGATTTTTTTAAATATAACATTTTTACTTTAGATAAATTTTAGATTTCTAGAAAAGTTACATAAGAAATTTGGAAAATTCCCATGTACCCTGTGCACAAGTATTACTATTGTTATCATTCTTATTCATTATATTTGTCAAAACTAATCAACTAGTATTAATGTATTACCCCATGCATTGTTCAGATTTTATCAACTTCCTCCAATATCTTTTTTAGTTTCAGGAGCCCATCTAGGATACCACATTACATTTAGTTGTCATGTCTTCTTAGCCTCTGTAATGCAACAGTTTTTCATACTGTCCTTGCTCTTGATGACTTTGACTGTTCTGATGAGTGTTGGTCACATACCCTACAGAATGATACAAATGGTATACCAACTTGGATTTGTCCAATATTATTCTCATGATTAATCTGGGGTTGTAAGTTATTTATAGGAAGGTTTTGAAGGTAAAATACCATTCTCACCTCATCATTATATATCATCATGGGGCTGAGGTAGAGTTTGCTAAGTTTATACACTGCAAAAGTATTTATTAATTTTTCTCATTTCCATACTATACTACTTGCAAGAAATTCACACAGCACAGATCAAACTTAATGGATGACAGTTATGCTTGGTCTCCTTCAGGGGGGAAATAATTTAATCAGCATTTTTCTGCATGTAAGATTTATCTAGTCCTTGCATTCATTCATTCATTCATTTATTATTTATGTATATACATCAGTGTAGACTTATGTATATTTGTTTTATACTCTGAGTTTTAATACAATTTTTTCCCTTTATTTTTTCCTTCCTTCATCCCTTCCTTTCTTTCTTTCTCTTTCCTTCTTTTTCTTCCCCTTCTTCCCTTTTTCCCCTCATTCCCTTCTTCCTCCCTCCATCCCTCCCTCTCTCCTTCTCTATTTCTTTCTTTCTTCTCTCTTTCTTTCTGTCTTTATTTCTCTCTCTTTCTTTTCTTTCTCTTTCTTTCTTCTTTCTTTCCTTCCTTCCTTCCTTTCTTCCTTTCTTCCTTTTTTTCTTTCCTTCCTTTCTTCCTTTCTTTCTTTCTCTCTCTCTCTCTCTCTCTCTCTTTCTCTCTTTCTTTCTTTCTTTCTTTTTCTAGCTTTGGCCAGTGAGAGTATTTTCATGTTTTTTCTCTATGTCCTTTGGATGTATTTCCATAACATATTTTCATGCTTTCTCTCAAGACAGAAAGCTTTTCGTAAATTTAAAAATATTAGGAAATATTCTAGTTTGAGCCAAAGCAAACATTTTATAAGCAAGAATAATACAGAATATGCTCAATGTTTTGGAATCTGTCATGGATGGAACCACGATAAAACTGGTGGCTCTAGTGACAGATAAGCCTGGAAATTCAGATGGCACCATGTTGGAAAAAATTCTGTTGTTATAGAAAGGGATTTTGATTTATTTTATAAATGGTGAAAATATTTTTATGACAAGAGTGGAAAAATAACTTTTGTTTTAGATAATATATTAGATACTAGCATGAATTGTGACTTGGAATAGGAAGAGCCCAGAGGCAGGAGAATTATTAGTAGTAGCAGTAGAAATAACTTTTAGTTTTTGAGACAGGGTCTTGCTCTGCTGTCCAGATTGAAATGCAGCAGTGTGATCATAGCTCAGTGTAACCTTGAACTCCTGAGCTCAAGTTATCTGATTCTATCAGTTACTAAGACAAGTATGGTAAAATCATTAAAATAGTGCCTATTTGTTTTCCACCCTTTAAATTTAGTGATTGTAATTATTATTACTTAATTGTGTTTATTATTGTCAAAATATTTTCTTAGCCTCTGGTAATACTATTTGCTAAAACCAACTATAATTATGTTAATGTTTATTTGTAGTAAGTCCATTATCTAGATATATTATTCCTCTCCTTCTATTATCTGTATATTCAATTTGCTTTTGGTATTCTCATGTACCTGGTAAGTGCTCATGTATGTATCCAGAGCTACATCTTTTCTGTACATCCAAATTTAGATACATTCCAAAAAATATGGTATACTATATTGTAATAATTACTTTGTTCTCTTGATTTTTTAATACTTTAGTGTGACTTGTAGGTTATTTAAAAATATGTTGCTTACTGTTGCAAGATGTAAGTATTTTAAAATTATATTTTAATTTCTAATTAATCTCTAGTTTCAATCCACTGCTGTACCCATTTGTGCATTTAAAAAAGACCATGTGTTTTACAGTTATTAACAAATTATTTGTAGTCTGTTCATTCTATCAGTTACTAAGTGTGTACATGAGGCAATTAAATAACTTAATTACAAAATGTAAGGACTCATTTCAAAAAGTTTAAAAGGAACCAGCAAATTGAAGAAGCAGAAGTAAACAATCATAAAGTTAAAAATGAATAAAAATAGGAAAACATATTAAATAGAGATGGTTAGAAAATGCAAAGGATGTTTTCTTGAAAAATAATAAAAACAGTTAAGTCTCAAGAAAGAATAATTCATTTTAAAAAGTAAATATTTTCAATATCAGAAATCAAAAGAGAGTACTCTTTTATTCTACAAACATTAAAAAATTATAAAAGGATATTAGCAACTTTACGTCAACAAAAGTACGATTTCAAATTAAAAGGCAACTAAGAATAATGCAGAGCTTAAAGAAACTGAATGTGTAAATAACTAAATGTGTTCATTAAAACAACTCCATATTTGGATATCTTTATCAGTGAATTTTAATAATTCTTAGGAAATAAATATCATCTATATACACATACTTTCATAGACTATAAACTATAGGAATCATTCCCAAATAATGTTATAAATTCTGTTTTAATTTGACACCTACAATTAATATAGACATTACAGGAAAGATATTTGAGGAACACTCTATTTCTGTACATAGAACTGCTGAGAGTTTTTTTGAGCTCTCCCAATTCCAGGTTTCTTGCACAGGTCTTGTCAGTTCAAGCTACTGACTCAGCATGGTCTATGAGTTAATAGCTTGGACCCAGGGAGAGCTTGTGCTGGGGAATGTTTTTCAGACCTTTGATACATGTTAGAATTCTCAATGCTTTTACTGTACTATAGCACTGCCTTTTAATTAAAGCTTTAAATGAGAATGCTGTGGAATCTGGTGAGTCCTTTTGAATATCTACCTGAAGAAATCAGTATAATGTCACAATAGATGTGAAAACTATATATTTTTAATTACAATAAATTTATAAACCTCCTAGCAAATGAGAAGTTAAAAAAAAAACTTTCTTAATTATATAGACAGTATTTTGTAAAAGAAACTAAAACACAAATGATATTTTAATAAGAAAGTGCTAAAATATTTTATCTGGTGATTGGCACTAGGACAGCAATGTCCATTATCGCCAGTCCTATTAAATATTGCATTGTTGACACTAGCCAGGTCTTTAAAAACACAAAAAGAAAATATTTAAGAATTAGAGAGGAATGGAAGGAAGAATTATGATTGATATTATTTGCATTTGATCTGCTTGTGTGCAAAGGAAATTCAAAAGAATGTAGATTAAATTAGAAGAAAAAAGTGAATTCAGTAAAGATGTCTATACCTTAGTCTAAAATATTTCAAAAATAATATTATATATATAACACTATTTACTATAGTATTAAAAAATCTAGGATTTAATATATCGAAAATGTGAGACATTTTTCCTAGAAAATAATAAGACATTAATGGGAAAAAGGATATCTGAATAAATAGATCATGTTTATAAAAAGCATTGCAATCATTTGTATTGTGAAGATTTCATTTCTAAGTGCTTCTCCCCTTTATTTATATTTTTTAGAAATTTGAAAACAAAATCTCAAGATGTTTATGCATTTATGTGTTTGTGAAAATTGACATAATAATGCTAAAATATATAGGAAAATACAAAAATTAAAAAATTCCTAAAACAACCGAGGTGGAAAATAACAGCTGGCATATTACTCTATCAGATGTCAATACTTACCAGAAATCTATATAAAAACAGTATGATGTTTTCACAAAAATAAACAAATACTAAATCAAGAGAATAAAATGTATAGAAGTGCCTCACATATATAAGATACCTGCTTTAGCAAAGTTATAAGTGCACATCAGGAGAGAAAGATAAATACATATTTTTAAACTAATGACCCTGTAATTATGCAAATTACTGTAGTTGTCATTCCACCTCACAACATACACAAAAGTCAACCTAATTTAGTTAAGAAGTAAATTAAGAAAGGTCAGAAGATTCAAGGTATTTCTACATACTAGCAATAAGTAAGAGAGAATGAATTTTTAAAAAATATCATTTACAAAAGAATATTTACAAAGAATATGCAAATATAAAAATTAAAAAAAAAACAACAAAAACTTTACTAAGAGAAATTAAAGTACACCTAAATTCAAGGTGAAGAGTGTGATGTTAATAGATTGGAAACCCAATAGTGTTAAAACTTCACTTCTTCTTTATTAATGTATAGATTCAATAAACTTCCAATCAGAAGTCCAGCAGGCTAATTTTTGTACATTTGGCAACTAATTATAAAGGTTACATGGAAATTCAAAAGCCCTAGATTAGAAAAACATTGAAAAAGTGTTTTCAAATTTATGCTACCTGACTTCTAGAATTACCATAAAGCTTCAGGGACCAAAGACAATGGAATAATGTAAAAGCACAGAAAAGAGACATTATCAACAACAAAATAAATAAGGAGTACAGAAATAGGACAAAGGCATCAAGGTAATTGAAAAGACCAGGATAATTTTTCAATAAACAATGGTGAAATAATTGGATATCCACAGGGAAAATATAAATATCGAATCCCCCGCAGACTAAAAACAAACAATTTTTTGAGGTGTATTACAGACCTAAAGACAACTGATAGTATAAAAGTTAAGGAAGAAAATATAAGAATATTTTACAAATTGTGATAAGCAAGGATTTTTAGATAAAATATATGAATGTTTAATCATAAGACAAAAAATAAATTAATCCTCATTAAAATTTAGAATTTTTTAAAACTAAATAATTTAGAAAATAAAAAGGCAAGTCAAAGCAGTAAAAAATATTTTAAATGCACTTATCTAACAAAGAACTTATATGTGGACAATATAAGGAAATCTTGGATTTTAAAATATTTATCCCAAATTTATAGGCAAAATATTTAGATATATCATTCAAAGAATGTGCAAATGGCTAATAAGCATATGTAGATATTCAAGATTATTAGTTATCAGGATAATGAAAACTAAACCTCCCAACTTTAATACTTCAAATTCAATAAAGCTTTCATAGCATTCTTCCATATCATATTTCCAAACTAGAAACAATGAAGGGATCCATCGATGGCTGAAAAACATAAATAGTGGTATATTCAACGGTAACAATGAATGAATTTCTTATACAGGTAGCAACATAAATGATTTTCAAAAACAAACCAGATACAAAGCAGTACCTATGATTTATCACATAAACTCAGAGATTTAGAGAGCTAATAAAAGTGTTGCTCACATCTTTACAAAACTGCAAACATTTCAGATGCTGAAATAAAGTAGAAAATGCTTGCTATATTGGAGACTTTCATGGATGAAGCCAAGAAAGCATTGGGGATACAGTTAAATTCTACACAAACGTTTGCTACAGATCATAATGTAGTATGAAATGATGATTTTGTCCATCCAATCTTTACAACAATGGTTAAAATATGCTGACTTTGTCAACTTGAACCACTTTCTCTACATTCACTAATCTGTGCTACAAGTAAGAGACCTCTATTTTTCCATATTTATTCAACTATTTATTATCAGTATAAACATGTGACATTTGAAATTCCTCAACTTTTTTTAATTTGGTGCTTTAATTGTCCCAGATATGGCTCATAGCTGGAACATGCTTCCTTGTAACTCTATCATATCTATGTCTATCTATCTACATACACATACACACACATATATATATATAACATAAAGATAAATACTAAAGGAACAAAATAAAAAGTATGGAAATACCTCACATATATAAGATAGTTGATTTTTCAAATTTAGAAATGCACATCAGGAGAGAAAGATAGATATATATTTAATATATATATTTAAACACAAATATGCTTAATATATATTTAAATATAAACATATAATGACCTTGTAATAATGCAAATTACTGTATTTGTGATAATGTATATAAATTCCTTACTTCCCAGAACAAGTAAATGTTCTATCCTTATTATTATTGGTCTGTTCTGGTTTTCACTTTCTTCCTGATTCAATCCTGGGAGGTTGTATGTTTTCACAAATTTATTCATTTCTTCTACATTTTCTAATTTGTGTGCAAGGAGGTGTTCACAATAGTCTCTGAGCATCTTTTGTATTTCTGTGAGATTGGCTGGTTGTGAAGTCATCATTGCTATTTCTGATTACTACTATTTGGATCTTCTCATTTTTTTAATTTGTTGATGCAGCTAAGGGTCTATCACTCTTGTTTATTCTTTTGAAAAATCAGTTTTTGTTTCATTGATCTTTTGTTTAAGTTTTGATGTCTTAATTTTATTCAATTATTCACTGATTTTAGTTATTTATTTTCTTCTGCTAGCACTGTGGTGGTTTGTTCTCTTTTGTTTTCTAGTTCCTATTTGCACAATACTAGATTGTTAATTTGCTGAAGGTCATTATCTTAAGTGAATTAACACAGAAACAGAAAAACAAATGCTGCATGTACTCACCTATAAGTGAGAACTAAATGTTGAGTACACATAGACATAGGTGGGAAAAAGAGACACCAAGTACTCTAAAGGTGGGGGAGGGAGGAAGCAGGGTTGTGGGCTGAAACACTACCCATTGAGTACTACGCTCACTACCTGGATGACAGAATCAACCATACCCCAAATCTCAGCATTACATAATATATCTGTGTAGCAAACCTGCACATGTACCCACTGAATATAAAATAAAAGTTGAAATTATATTTTAAAATTACTTTTAACAAATATTGCATATATTTAAGCTATGCAACAATGACAAAAAAAGTATCTATGAAGAATCATTTAAATCATGTGTACACATATAGTTCTAAAAGGAATCCATTTTACATGAACATATTTTTGAGTCTTACTCAAAATATATTAATGATAAGTAGTGTATTGCAATTAAATGGAAAAATAAAAAAATTGAAAAACTAATTTGTGTGCATAAAATATGATTGTTTACCATCTACAAATATTAACTATGAAATTATATATTTGAAAAATAAACTCAGCATGATTTTTCTTGGCTACATAATCAATCATTTTTAAAAAGAGTTGTAATGAGAATAACATTTTAATGAAATGACATTATTAGCAAGTTTCATTTTCAACAACTTCTTCATTTTTATCAGAAAGCAACTGATTTATACCACACTGCAAGTAAAGTGTACACGTGCATGCCAATGATGTAAGTTGACTCCACTGAGATTCTTTACCATTTAATTTCAAAATGTTTAAATAATGAAGTCAAACATTTACAAAGAATACTGAGTTTGGTAATCAGATTTAATGTGCGCTATAAATGATGACAGAGGAATATTAAAGACAAAACTCGAAAGAAACTGAGCCTCTTTTAGAAAAACAAAGATGTTGCTTTCAGGATAAGTCTTAAATATAAAAACACAAAAATGTTAAATATAAAAGGATGGCAATAATATACCTTTTGCCAAAACTAATATAAAAGGCTTGTGTAGTTACACTAATGTGATTTTTTTCAACTAAATAAGTGTCCTTTTGTTCAACAGCATACGCAACTATTCATCAGTTTTCTGTAGTTGAGTGTATGCTTTTCATGAGATATGGCTTTTTGCTGATGTAGGAAATATTAGGGATAAACTGGTGTGCTCTCTGCTGTACTCCCTTTTTTCTCTATCTTTGCTATCAGTTCCTGGGCTTTGCAAATCTGCTTCCTGGAGATTCTGACTTTTTGAAAAGTTACAGTAACCAGTCAGAGACTTAGAATTCAATACCAAAGATGTCAGCCTTGAGTAATCAAAGTGAATCAAATTTTTCCCCAAATCAAATACCTAAATAAGAAAGAAAGCCTTTAAACAATGAAATGAAGAAGGAAATAAAGATGTTCTTCGAAACCCATAAGAACGAAGACAATGTACCAAAATCTCTGGGACATATAGAAAGCAGTGTCTAGAGGAAAATTTATAGCAATAAATGCCCACATGGGAAGCAAGGAAAGATCTAATCAACACCCTATCATCAAAATTGAAAGGGCTAGATGAGCCAGAGGAAAAAAACTCCAAAGTTAGCAGAAGGTAAAAAATAACTAAGATCAGATCAGAACTGAAAGAGATAGAGACAAAAAAAAAAAAAAAAAAAAAAAAAAAAAAAAAAAAAAAAAAAAAAAAACACTTCAAAAACATAATAAATCCAGGAGCTTTTTTTTTTTTTGAAAAGATCAACAAAATAAACAGACTGCCTGAGAGATTAATAAAAAAGAAAAGAGAGAAGAATCAAATAGATGCAATAAAAAATGTTAAAGGGGATATCACCACAGATTCCACAGAAATGCTAACTACTATCAGAGAACACTACAAACAACTCCATGCACATAAACCTGTAAACTCTATGCACATAAACCTGGAAGAAATGGGTAAATTCCTGGACACTTGCACCCTCCCAAGACTAAACCAGAAAGAAGTCGAAACCCTGAATAGACCAGTAACAAGGGCTGAAATTGAGGCAGCAACCAAAAAAAGCCCAGGTCTAGATGGGTTCACAGCTGAATTCTACCAAACATACAAAGAAGAGCTGGTATCATTCATTCTGAAACTATTCCAAAGAATCCAAAAAGAGAGAATCCTTCCCAAATCATTTTATGAGACCAACATCATCCTGATACCAAAACCCGTCAGAGACTCAACAAGAAAAGAAAACTTCAGGCCAATATCCATGATGAACATAGATGCAAAAATCTTCAATAAAATACTGGCAAACCGATTGCAACAGCACATCAAAAAGCTTATCCACCACGATCAAGTAGGCTTCGTCCTGGGGATGCAAGGCTGGTTCAACATATGCAAGTCTATAAGTGTAATTCGCCACAAAAACAGAACCAAAGACAAAAACCACATGATTATCTCAATAGATTCAGAGAAGGCCTTCGACAAAATTCAACAGCCCTTTATGCTAAAAACTCTCAATAAACTAGGTATCAACAGAATGTATCTCAAAATAATAAAAGCTATTTATGACAAACCTATAGTCAATATCATACTGAATTGGTAAAAATTGGAAGCATTCCCTTTGAAATCTGGCACTAGACAAGGATGCCCTCTCTCACCACTCCTATTCAATATAGTATTGGAAGTTCTAGCCAGAGCAATCAGGCAAGAAGAAGAAATAAAAGATATTTAATTAGGAAAGGAGGAAGTCAAATTGTCTCTATTTGCAGATGACATGATTGTATATTTAGAAGACCCCATCGTCTCAGCCCCAAATCTCCTGAAACTGATAAGCAACTTAAGCAAAGTCTCAGCATACAAAATCAATGTGCAAAAATCACAAGCATTCCTATACACCAATAACAGACTTAAAGAGAGCCAAATCAAGAATGAACTGCCATTCACAATTGCTACAAAGAGAATACCTAGGAATACAACTAACAAAGGATGTAAAGGACCTCTTCAAGGAGAACTACAAACTACTGCTCAAGGAAATAAGAAAGGACACAAACAGATGGGAAAATATTCCATGCTCATGGTTAGGAAGAATCAATATTGTGAAAATAGCCATACTGCCCAAAGTAATTTACAGATTCAATACTATCCCCATCAAGCTACCTATGACCTTCTTCACAGAACTGGAAAAACCACCTTAAAGTTCATATGGAACCAAAAAAGAGCCCACATAGCCAAGTCAATTCTAAGCAAAAAGAACAAAGCTGGAGGCATCATGCTACCTGACTTCAAACTATACTACAAGGCTACAGTAATGAAAACAGCATGGTATTGGTACCAAAACAGAGATTTAGACCAATGGAACAGAACAGAGGCCTTGGAGGCAATGCCACACATCTACAACATCTAATCTTTGACCAACCTGACAAAAACAAGCAATGGGGAAAGGATTCCCCGTTTAATAAATGGTGTTGGAAAAACTGGCTAGCCATGTGCAGAAAGCAGAAACTGGACCCCTTCCTCACACCTTACAATAAAATTAACTCCAGAAGGATTAAAGACTTAAACAGAAGACCTAACACCATAAAAACACTAGAATAAAACCATTCAGGACACAGGCATAGGCAAGAACTTCATGACTAAAACATGAAAAAGCATTGGCAACAAAAGCCAAAATAGACAAATGGGACCTAATTAAACTCCAGAGCTTCTGCACAGCAAAAGAAACAATGATTAGAGTGAACTAGCAACCAACAGAATGGGAAAAAATTTTTGCAATCTACCCATCTGACAAAGGACTAATATCCAGAATCTATGAACAACTAAAACAGATTTACAAGAAAAAAATGAACAAACCCATTCAAAAGTGGGCTAAGGATATGAACAGACACTTTTGAAAAGAAGACATATATGAGGCCAAGGAACATATGAAGATATGCTCAACATCACTGGTTATTAGAGAAATGCAAATCAAAATCACATTGAGATACCATCTCGCACCAGTTAGAATGGCGATCATTAAAAAATCTGGAGACAACAGATGCTGGAGAGTATGTGGAGAAACAGGAACACTTTTACAGTGTTGGTGGGAGTGTAAATTAGTTCAACCATTGTGGAAGACAGTGTGATGATTCCTCAAGGACCTAGAAATAGAAATACCACTTGACCCAGCAATCCCATTACTGGGTATATAACCAAAGAATTATAAATCATTCTATTATAAAGACACATGCATACGTATGTTCACTGTTGCACTATTTACAACAGCAAAGACCTGGAACCAACTCAAATGCCCATCAATGATAGACTGGACAAGGAAAATGTGGTCCATATACACCATGGAATATTATGCAGCCATCAAAAATGATGAGTTCATGTCCTTTGTAGGAACATGGATGAATCTGGAAACCATCATTCTCAGCAAACTGACACAAGAACAGAAAATCAAACACCATATGTTCTCACTCATAGGCGGGTGTTGAACAGTGAGAACACATGGACACAGAAGGGGAGGATCACACACTGGGGTCTGTCAGGGAGAATAAGGGAGGGACAGAGGCAGGTAGGGAGTTAGGGAGGGATAACATGGGGATAATGCCAGATACAGGTGACAGGGATGGAGGCAGCAAAATACATTGCCATGTATGTACATATGCAACAATCTTGCACCATCTGCACATGTACCCCAGAACCTAAAGTGCAATAAAATATATTTTAAAAAAAAGAAAGTAAGGCTTTAAAATAATTTGGTTATATTTTAAGTATTTACTTAGTATTACTTTAGAAAACTTACTTTCTCTTCCTTTTTTTTCAAAATCTTCACAGTTTAGTACAAAACATAACCAGTATTCTACCAGTGAAAAAAATTCATTTCAGTTTCAAGAGCTACATATTTACTGAGCATATTGAACTATGTACTTGAAACAGCACCAGGTTCAATGACTAAAACAGTGCATAAGAATATCTCTGGTTTAAAAAAAAAAAGAATATCTCTGGTTTTGAAGAGGATCTTTGTAAAGATCTTGGAGGTACAGGCTAATCATTTGGCACTTTCAGAGCAGGATGGTAAGTGGTATATGGATTCAGCCAACCCAATTCCCTGGTTATGATAGAGTTTAAATAATTTCAAAGAGCTTAGCAACCTGCATAGCATCCAGAGTGTCCACTTTCAGGAGGGCAGTTTAGCACCTGGGCTTCAGAAGAAAGGAGCCATGATTTACCTTCTTCAAGTTCTTTTTTAACATAAAAATGAAGGTATTATTAAGGGATACATTTGGCCACTGGGGCATAAAATAACAAATTTCTCTGAAATTAAGTTTTTCTGGATATCTGCAGGATCAAAGTAAGAAACTCGGGGACCTTTTTTCAACAGAGTACATAATTATTGAACTTAAAGGAAGTGATGTTCTGGAACAGGGGTTCACTCTTACATAAAGTGAGCAAAAGTTTGAAAGAATTATAACACACAAGAAAAGTTCAGGCATTATTTTCCGAGATGACAAATGCATTTAATGTCTGTCCTTTGTGATTCTATAAAGCTTCCTGGACAACCCTTTAATTTGCACATTGAAATCATCTGATTGCACTTCTGTTTTACCCATTAGACTATCAACTTGGCAAACAATAGGGCTATGCTTCATGTATACTGTGATCATTAACATACTTATTAATGCAGAGTAATATTTTAATATGTAGAACTCTAGCACCTGTTTAATATGTAAAACTGAACCAAATAGCTGACGTTAGACAAATAAAAAGGCAAAAAGTATTAAATAAATACACTTAAACTCATTTCTGAGACAAAATTATATAAAGAAAAATATACAAGATGTATACACTATAACTGAATCAATTAAGCAGATTATCATCTAAACTTTACATCCTACAAAAAGGCTTGCTCAGTGATTAAATATAGACACATTTGAAATTATTTCAAAGACCCTGACTGAGAAAAGTCAATATATTGACTTTGCATTCTTTAAAAAAAGAAGCTTAATTGGCCTAAGTTTATTCTTGAAAACTCTATTAAATGTGACATATTCTAGCATTAATGTTTAAAATTATTTGCTATTGTGTATTACACACTAAGTATAATGTATGCTTTTCTACTTTAATTGTAACATTTTTAATAATATTGTTATCTTATTTTGCATTTACACTACATATGCTACTTTTTAAGAACCATAGTGATATGTGTAATGCAAAGATTTCTTCTCAAGTCTTAGACTGACAATTCTCTGACTAGCAAAAATTCATTTTATCATTTTAAATCACAAATTGTCCTTCTACAAAACTTGGGAAAAGGTATGTGATATGTGAAAGTGCTTTACAACTATACATTATTGTTTGAAATGAAACATAGTATACTATCTGTAGATCTCAAAATTTTCAAAGGTTATTGTCATGCTTAAGGGGAGAAATATGGTATCTTGTTTGCCTTTTGTTTTTGTTTTTGTTTTTTTCTGTGATCAGGATACATTTTGTGCAGGATTTAATGCCACCTAATTGTAAGGGTTGTACTGTATTCATGCACAGTTGTTGAAATTAAATATTTAGTAAAACTGTTGTCACCAACCACAACCCCTAATAAAATAAATGTAAGCATTGGCAGATTGAATTTCATTTATAAAAGGAAAGAAAAATGGGGGTACAGCAAAAATAAAATAACACTTGAAACTACTGCATAAAGATATAAAACTTCCATGCATAACAGAATCTACTTCAAGATTTATTTTACTTGGTTTTGCTTTTGTTTTGCGTATTAGTAGACTCCATTACATAGCTTTAGCACTTTCTTCTAGATCCAGCTTTTCCCAGAGTGGCTTTTCTCATTTCATTTATATGTCCCAGGAAGTAAAACAAGCAATCATCCTATATCTATAGAAAGGACAGTAATCCTGAACTCTCTTATAAATAACAGAAAAATTCAAAAATATGCAGAGTTTATATAAAATCAAAGCTGCAAAAGGGTACAGCAACAAACTGATATTTATTATCAAGAAATACTCCTGATACATAAAAAGAACAAGCTGTTTAAATTTTGAAGATATGCATTTACTACCAAGAATTAAATCAGTTTTATAACTTGCAAGCTGCTTTAATCTGTCACAGCAAGGAAGAATGAAGATTATATATTATAGGTAGTTAAAGATGGGGTTTTTAAAAACAATCATTCAAATGAGGGTAACCTGAGAACATGAAATAGTCTCATGACCTATTACAACCATTATGTTTGGAATAATAGTGCTAGACAGTTATATGGTATAATAATAAATAGTCTCTGAGGCTCCGAAATTTAAAAATGTATTTTTCATCATCAAGATCACTAACTAGCAGTTATTGAAGATTTAGTGGAAGCTTGACTCTAATGGGTATTGACCCTGTAAAGAATAAAATTTAAGTATAGAATGCTTCCCATAAGCTAGACATTGTAGCTATTCAAGCAAATGGAATGCTTTGTTTCACAGTTACTCTGCATAAAACCAGAAAAATGAGTTACAATTTTTAATAATTACGTATCTGAAGGATATGTAATCTGAGACAGACTTGTAAGAGTAACAAAGGAAATATCAAACAAAATGTATCTGAGGAAGGAGAGAATAAAGAGTTACACAAGTTCAACATAAATCTATCCAAGAAGGACAGATAGAATAAGTTTATTCTGCAATCAAAAAATGCTAAGGTAAAATAATTAAATCATTTTAGATCTATATTCTGCCCGACCCAATCCACATCTAGACACTTATATCATGCACCAGACACCCTGCATCTGGACACTGCATCCATGATTCCCCTGATAATATAGCATGGTCTCCTCTTCATAACATCAGTAGCAGGACACACACATTCAGGTTCCTCTTGCCACTTCTTACTCTGTCATTACCCTGTGTCTTTAATAAAGTACCTCTGTAAGGAAAACTTTATCTCTGTTTTAACTGTTCTGTGATCCATAGTGATGCCTTCAACCAAATTAGTTGCTCATTCCATGACCACACATCCTGCTCAGTCATCTGTAATGTATGGAGGGCTAAAATGAGCATGGCTAGCATCTGTTGAGTCATAAGTGCCAAGGTTTGTGCTGAAAGTTTTAACTGGTGTTAGCTGATTCAATGGTTAAAATAAATGTACACATTAGATACCACTGTCATCCCAATTTTACAAACGAAAGACTAAGGTACAGAAAGTTTAATATTTTTGACAAAGAAATAAAGGGTAGAAGCTGCAATTCAGAATTCAAATCTAAGCAGTTGGAATCTTAATCCAGCAATGTTAAGGCTTCCTAGGCTTTCAATTAATCCTACAGTAACATGTAACTATCTATCTATTAAATGTCTTTTTTAAAATATATGTATCTCTATGAGGCCCACAAGATTCAGTTTGCTTTCAGCTGATAAGGCTGGTAACACACCTTCACTGTCCCAACCCAGGGCTATATAAATTCTTGAGACCTATTTTGTAATTTAACTTTCAGGGAATTTGATTGCCTTTTCTTTACCTAAGATACCACACTGGTTCATTACATTGATGACATTATACTGATTGAACTTAGCAAGAAGTAGTAACTACCCTAGACTTAATTGGTATGGCATTTGGGTTTGAGAGGTTGGGAAATAAAAATGACTAAAATTCAGGGGCTTTCTGTCTCAGTGAAACTTCTGGGAGCCTAATGGCGTGGAACATATCAGGACATACCATCTAAGGTAAAGAATACACTGTTGCATCAAGCCCCTTCCATAAACAAGAAACAGGCATAATACCTAGTTGGCCTCCTTGCATTTTAGAGGAAACATATCTTGAGTATATTTTTCTGAATTAATACCCAGGGAGCCAAAACACTGCTACTTTTGGTTTGGGCTCAGAACATGAGAAGACCCTACAACAGGTTCAGGCTGCTGTGCAAGCTGTTACATTACTTGGACCATATGGTCCAGCATATCCAATAGTGCTTGAAGTCTCAGTAGCAGACAGGGATGCTGTTTAGTATATCTGACAGCCCCTTATAGGTAAAATTTACCAAAGGCCACTAGGATTGTGGAACAAGGCCCTGACATCTCCCAAAGATGACTACTTTCTTTTTGAAAAAGCAACTTTCATCCTGAGCCTGGGTCTTAATAGAGACCGAACACTTAATCATTTACTACCAAGTTACCATGAAATCTGAGCTTCCCATCATGAACTTGGTCTTATTTCACCTGTGAAGCCATAAAATTGGGGGTGCACACCACACCACCATCAAGTGGAAGTATTACATAAGTGACTGGACCAAGCAGATTCCAAAGCCACAAGTGAGTTACTTGAAGAACTGGTTTAAATGCACATGGTGTCCACCACTACTATACCACCTTCTCTTTCCCAGTCTGCATCTCTGGTCTCATTTAGAGTTTCCTACAATCAACTGACTGAGGAAGAGACACTCAGGCTTGGTTTACAGATGGTTCTGCAGGATATGCTGGCACCAGCCTAAAGTAGACAGATGCAGAATTATAGCTACTCTCTAGGATATGCCTGAAGGACAGTGGTGAAGGTAAATCCCCAGTTAGGCAGAACTTTAAGCAGTGCACCTGGTAGCTCACTGTGCTTGGAAGGAAAAGTGGTCAAAGTTATGGTCATATACCAATTCATGGGCTATGGCCAATTATTTCTTTGGGTGGTCAGGGAATTTAAGGGAATATGATAGAAAAATTAATAACAAATTTAGGGTGAGACATCCTCTCTGATTTGACAAAAACATTAAAAATAATTGTTCTTCATGTGAATTTTCACCAGAGAATTGCCCCGAAGGAGGAAGATTTTAGCCATCAAGTGAATAGAATAACCAGTTAGTCCCTTTCCCTACTGGCTCATGTAAAGAATGGCCATGGTGTCAAGGATGGAGGTTACGCATGGGCTTGGCAAAAGATTCTCACACTTACCAAGGTCAACTTGACTATGACCTCCACCAAGTATCCAAACTGCTAGCATCAGAGACCAACACTGAGCCCTTGATATGGCATCATTCCCTGAAGTAATCAGTTTTCATTTTAAAAGGGGCTGTGCTTTGTCTTTTTTGAAATAGACACTTACTCTGGATATAGATTTGACTTTACTATATTTAATGCCTCTGTCAAACTACTACCCATGTACTTACAGAATGCTTCATTCATCATTGCAATATTCTATACAGCATTGCTTCTGATCAAGTCACACACTTCACAGCAAAAGAAGTGAGGCAAAGGACTCATGCTCTTAGAATTCACTGGCTTTACCGTGTACCTGTCATACTTAAGTAGCTGGTGTGATGAAATGGCCATTTAAAGATTCAGTTAGAACTGCTGGTAGTATCTTGCAGAGCTTGGGAAAGTATCTCCATAAGGTAGTAAGTGCTCTGAATCAACATTCAATGTAAAGTTCTTTTTTTACAGTAACCGGGATTCACAGGTCCATGAATCAAAGAATGGAACCCCTTGCTATTACCACTAGTGGCACACTGGCAAAATGTTTGCTTCCTGTTCCAGTGACCTTATGATCTGCTGGCCAAAATGGCTTAGATCCAGGGAAAGGAATTCTTTTTATAAGAAATTATAATAATTCTACTGAACTGGAAATTATGACTATGTCCAGTCACTTTGAGCTCCTCAAGCCTCTGAATCAAGAGGTAAAAAAGGGAGTTAAGGTGTTTGCTGGAGTGATTAATTTTGAATACTAATGATAAATTGGACTATTCCTCCACAATAGAGGTAAGAAAGAGTATGTATTTAATACAGGAGGTCCCTTAGGGAATCTCTTAATAATCTTATGCCGTGTGATTAATGTAAACAAAAAACTACAACTTAAAATAGGCAATTCAAATAACAGGGCAGACCATTCAAGACTTAAAGTGTGTTAATCTTTTTATGCTTCTCTAACTGAATACCACAGACAGTAATTTATAAAGAACAGAACTGTATTTCTCATAGTTCTGAAGACTGGGAAGTCCAAGATAAAATCATTATCATCTATTGAGAGACTTCTTGCTGCATCCACATAGAGCACAAGGTGAAAGGTTAAAAAAGGTGATGCGCATTGTGTCCTTAAGTGGCAGAAGGGCAGAAGGGCAGAAGAGCAGAAGACGGTGAACATGCTCCTGGAAGCGTTTCGTATAATGACATTAATCCATTCATGAGGGCAGAGCTCTTATGACCTAAACACCTCCCATTAGGCCCCACTTCCTAACACTTTTGCACTGAGGATAAAATTTCCAACATACAGTTTTAAAGGACACATTCAGAACATAGCAGGAGGTTTGGATCACCCCTCCAGGTATAGAGGCAAAATATTACAACCAGCTAAGGTGCTTGCTGAAGACAAAACAAATACAGAATTAATAGTGTAAAAAGATAGTTATAAATACCAACTATGACCACATGACCAGTAGCAAAAATAAGAACAGTAACTGTCATGAGTATTTTATCCTTATTTTGCTTTCAAGGTGTTTGTGTGTATGTATACACATGTAGTTGGATAATAGATTGATGATAAATTGACATATGTTTATTTTCTTTCCTCTCATATTCCCTTATCACCTAACATAAGATATATTAATTCTATGTTGTAGTATTAAAGCATTTTTATTTTAATCATATTATTTAAGTAACCAGATATCAAAGAGAAGTAAGTATCACTAAAACACTATCCCCTCCTGTACATTTATTTTAGCAGTATGCCAGAGAGTTGTAATGTTTAGTGTAACTCAAAAAAAATTTAAAAGAGAAATATTAATACCCACTTACGGATAGTTTACTTTGCTTTCCTGTTGGATATCTCCCTATACATTTACTTCCTGTTGGCAGTGAACTATGAAAAATTTAAGTCAGAGTAAAACTCAAAAGCAAAAATAAATAATCCTTCCTGGACACTCCATGTCTGGCTGAGATTCTTTAGCATCAGTCTCCCTCTTCCCTCCCAAGATAGTTACGATGGTCTTTCCTTCACAGATTATCTATATTCACCAAGAGTAATTGGTTTGTGTTGACTATAAGACCAACACAAATCTTAGGACATTTATCACAGAACAAAATGTTCAGTTAAGCAATGTATCCACTTTGCCTTTTATTTTTACTGCAGTCAACAAAGAGCTAATTCTAGGCATGTTACACATTTCTTCCATGAATTCTGTGCTTTCATCTGTAGTATATTATGACTTCATTTCCAATAGCCCTCCTTTCTGAATGCCTCTCACACCTCCTCTCATAATAGCAGAGTGTATTTTCCTACTTCTCTAATTTGGAGATAGGCCATGAGACTTGCTTTGGCTACTGGTTTACGAGTGGTTGCGTTATCTTCAGAGGACTTAAAATGTGCTTGCATATGTTATCTTGGCCCTTGAGCTCCTGCTGTTCTAGAAGAAAACATGCCTTGGGTACTTCTAACTAAGGAAGATGAAAGAAACATTTCATAGACTTGCGGCTAACACACAGATGAAACAAAGCTGAACCTAACCACTGCTTGAAAGAGAGCTAACCATCAAAGCCCAGGTGAGATTAGCCAACCTCTTCCCACACACAGACCCGTAAAAATGAGAACAAAAGCTTATTGTAATAAGTCACTAAATTTTGAATAAATAGTAAACACTATTTTTTAATAAAAAACTGGCTGATAAAGCACATTTTCTAAATTAAATTCAAAGTTCTCTTGACCGGCTAGTTAATCCCTGTTCCCATCCCTATCTCATCTTCTATAACTTATGACCCTAGCTTCTACTGTAGCAAGGCTGCCTCTCATTTTCTTCTGAAATTCATCCTTAAGTCTACATGGAAATGAGCTGACATTTAGAGATAATTTGAATGTTTACTATATTAAAAGAACTATTATTTTTAGCCTTTTTTTTCCATGAAATGCTGAAAATTGCCTAAATAATGAATTAATTTTTAGGTTATGTCTGCATGATATGCAATATCTTGCCAAGTAATTTTACCTCTCTGCTATTGGTTGCAAAGTAAAGAGTGTACTTTTGGCTTAGAATGTCTATCTCTCCCTTATCTTTTGCATTTTTTAAAGTTTTATGTTTCTGCTCCATGAAGTACACAAATGACAAATGAGAAAGATTGATAGAATGTGAACATGCTACACATTTACTTCACCATCTCCTAGTCCTTATTCAGACTGTACATTGTGTAGAATAGAAATAACTTTAAATTATCTCAATAATTTTAAGTCATAAATAATGATTGTTTTTTATAATCACTACCAAATTTTAACTACTTTTTCTACATCTTTACTGTTAAAAATCCACTTATTATGGCTGTTTACTGTTTTGAAAATAGTTTTCTGTATGCTAGGACAGCATACATGCATGATTTGATTGTAATTTTTTAATGCAGACTAGCATAGCCATATACAAACTATCTGATTCCCAGGCTGCATTTGTATTTTTGTCATGAAAAATAAAAAATAACTTCCTTCCCATATTAGAGCTATTACTTTATCCCTGTACCCTGAAAGGCCCATATTTAATGTCCCTCTAATGGTAATGTTGAGGCTGTTTATCCTTAACTATCTGATTCAGAGACACTAGTTCTCGAAAATATTTTGTTAAATTGCAATATTTTATCTTATTCTTGAAGTAGGTTCTACTTGCTTTTATACGATTTCAGGTAAAGAAAAAGTCTTATATTTTATAGTTCATGTCCGCATTTCACACAAAATCTCTATGAAATGGTTGGATTATCACATACTTAAAATCTCTCCTGCTAATCAAGCATTAGAAGCCAAAAAATATACACTGCACAGATGGGCAGTTAATTTCTTTCCCATTGAGCTTGCAATGTGCTCCATGATGTTGTAGCAGCTGTGATGAGAATGGTGGATGTCCCCAATCTATGCTTCATTTAACTTCAGGAATTCTAAAAGATTACATTGTGGGAAAAATAAAAACGTATTTTAAAGCATTGGAGCTTGGTGTCCTGAAGCAACATTTCATGTTAACAACTAAGTTTTAGGTGTAAATGTTGGTACTTACATATTTCATTCTTGTGACAACTTTACCATCAACTTGGATTGTATTTCATCACTAAATCATACTGTCAACTTAGTCCTAAACATCCTATGAAAATCAATGGGATTTTATAATAGAAAATAGAAGAATTGTGTGGTAAATACTGTGTTTCAATTGTCTGCCACTCATGTTTATTTTTCACAGATACCAATAATACCACATAATATTTGTATGGCACTTTCATATTCAAAATAATTTTCCTGTCAAATGGGAATAAAATGCTCGTACTACCTACTCAGAGTTGATG